>JADLZK010009188.1:0-153492 GCA_015847255.1 Hyparrhenia diplandra | reverse complement strand
TAGTAGTACTAGGCGGCGGCTCATCATGGAGCAGAAAGACGGGGAATTTTTCACCGTGCCCGGGCACCTCTTCTCCAGCTCTCGCTCCTGCTGCATTGCACGCACTGGAGCCTGTGGTCGATCGCCTGGAGCCGGAATTCCTGCCGGGCGAGCCGTGACGTGTGGCGGGAGCGGGGCGACAAGAAGCAGACGCGCGGGTGCCAGAGCACGGGGGCCATGGATGGATGGATGATGCGACGCAAGCGAAAGGCGATCGAATCTAGCCGGCGCGCTGACGGCTGACGACGCCCTCCTGCGCCTGACGGCCGCGGCAGCGGCCCCACCCCCAACCCGCCAGCTCACTGCCAGCCACCCACCACCACCACTTTCCCCTCACCGCCCGGTGAGCATTGGCTAATCGCTGCACTCATGGGTGGCAGCTTCCTCCTGCTGCTAGTACGCTGGAGTCCAATTCAATCAGCAGAACAAGCAAATCGACAGGGCAAAAATGGAGCTGAATTAAGCATTAAGCAGCTTCAAACCTTCAATTGGAACAATTGGAACAAAGGAATGCAATGGATTTTGATTGGATTTTTACAGGGCGGTAGTGTTACTTATTCCCCTTTTGATGATGATGATGGCCAATAACCAATTCTGTTTCTTCTTACTTAGAAAGGTCGCTGCATTTTTTCTTTGTTTTCGCAGCTCAATCTTCATCTCCCTTCCCTCCCTCCCTCTCCCAGTGTACAGATTCTACCAAAACCCAAATAAGAAAAAAGAAAAAAGAAAAAGACAAGAGAAAACGAAAAGAAAGGCAAAAATTGAGTGAGCACAAGAGGATTGGCAATGGACTGACCATCCAAGTCGTCCCGGATCTCATACCAGATGTGGAAGTAGATACACCAATGCTATACACCACCACCCGATTCCGAGTCCGATCCCGTGCGCCGGCGCCGACGCCGTGTCGTAGTCCTGCCCACCGCCGCCGCGGAGCGCAGGCGGGGAGGAGAGCTTTGTCGGCGGCGTCCGCGCGCTCTCGGAGGCCTCCGGTGCTGTCGCGGCTGGCGGGGGCGAGGATGCGGCGGCGGTGGCGGCAACGATGGAGGAGTCGTCGTCGTCGCCGCCTGCGCCTGCGCCTGCTGTGCGGGTGAACATCTCCTTGGGAAGGAGGACCTTGGAGACGGCGAAGACGGCGACGGGGTTCTGGTCGAAGACGGTCCGCGTGATGGTGGCCTGCACGACGCCCGTGTCGATGGCGACGGAGCCATTGGCGCGGGTGATGTTGAGCGTGAAGCGGCCGGCGTTGCTGAACTCGGTGGCCAGCGTGGGCTGGACTGGGTTCACGATCGACTCCAGCGAACCCAGCGGGTAGTAGGGAGTGGAGCACGTGGAAGCGGAGCACCACGGCCTTGCGGTCGGCGGGGAGCGACTGCAGGCGGTCGCCGGCTGGGAGGCCCGCGAAGGCGTCGTCGGTGGGGGCGAACACCGTGATCCCGGCCCCGTGCTCGTCGTCCTCGAACTCGGCCGCCACGCCTGAGGCCTCCAGCATCGACGCCGCCACGTTGAAGGCGCGCGCGTCGGCGAGACGCGGGTGATGTTGACGGCCGCGGGAGGGCGGGACTCGGATGCCGCGAGGTCGAACCCGGTGGGGACGATGAGGCCGCTCACCGCCAGCACGCTCAGGTTGTACGGCACCGCGGTAATGGCGCCGAGGACGGTGGCGTTCGAGCCCGGGAACGGCGCCGGCGAGCGGACCACGGCGAGGGGAGGCGCCCGCGGTGGTGACGTTGACGGCGCCCAGGTCGGCGGGGGGCGCGGCCCGTGGTCTGAAACAGCGTGGTCACGAGCTTCCCGGAGGCCGGTAAGCGGCGGAGGTCGGCGGGGGCGAGGTACTCGAGGAGGACGTGGTAGCGGAGGACGTCGGCGAGGTCGGCGCCCGACGCGGTCGCGAACGCCGACGGCGACTGCGGGAGGTTGCCGTTCGGCACGGCCAGCAGCGTCAGCGACGACCGCCCCGCGAACTCCGCCAGCACGGGGCTGGACGCCAGCAGCCGCGTGAAGTCGCTGAGGTCCGGGAACGCCGACAGCACGCCCGTGACGTTGACCGCCGGTGCCGGCGACGCCGCGGCGAGCAGCGCGAGCCGCCGCGAGGGGTACGAGGCAGGAGACGGGAGGGATCTGTCTCCGCATCTCGCCGCCACTATTGGAGTGAGCGAGAGCGAGAGCGAGTGAGGTGGTGAAGCTCCAGATGCGGGGTGGTGAGCGCAAGGGAATGAATATTTTATTTCGCTTTTGTCAGTACAGCGCCTTTTTTTCAAAGGAAAAATTGTTCGGTGGCAGTATTATTTTATATCCGGAATGGATATTTGAGTTAGTATTTGACAAAGTTTTAATCCCTCCGTGTACAAATGGTAAACTTTTTTTATTAAACTTTTTTTTAGTTAAGATGATTCTTTAGCACTTCATAACATATATCATATAAAAAATCAATTATTAAAATCTCTTTCAGCCGACTTTTCTTTAGTGAAATAATTTTTTTTTTTTTTTTTGGGACATAGGGTGCTATACCGCCAGCGCGATGTGATTCGTGTTTTCATGAAATTTATGGCGTGAGGGGCCTGGTGGGTAGCTTGGACTGTAGTAGTCTGTAGCAGCAGCTAGGCAGCTAGCAAGGCTGGCCACCAGCTCTAGCAAGACGATACACAACTCATCTCAATTATCCTCTACAATGCACAATACATATAGATTTTGAGAAAATGAAGTGACCAACTACATATGGATGGTCATGACTCATGTTCTAGTGTTTTTCATTTTTGCGAATTGCACAAATACAGACTCAGACACTAAGACAACTTTTGACACAACAAAAAGGTAAAATAAGTTTCATCTAGATAAAATCCCATGATGTTATTTCCAAGTCTTAATCTAGCATAGAAGTCAAATACAAATAGTGCATATAAAACACAAGAAATAAACTATGTGTTGCATACTTGTGTAGACAAGATTGGTCTAAATGAGTACTCCCTCCGTTCCAAAAACTCTTGCAAGTGTGGGAAACGTCTTAATCAATTTTGGTAGATTTTTTAGAAAATACGTGCAACATTTATATCTCTAAATAAATTTGTTAAAAAACTAAACTTAAAGATCTTTCCGATGATACTAATTACTTAGTATAAATATTTATATATTTTAATATATAATTGCTTGTACATTATTCCGGGGAAGCGGGAATTGCAAGAGTTTTAGAACAGAGGCAGTACTACCCAACCAAAAATACAAGCACCCACGCATCTCCGATTCAAGTTGATAAGGTCCACCATAAGAAATCTCACCGTAAACACTCAGCTGGCACAATGATTTTCAAACGAACAAACAATGGGTGAGAAACCCACTTGAACTTTAAAGCATTAATCAAAAGACTAGAGCTTAATACGGAAGAAGCATGACTCCTGCAAATAGTAGGAACTAAGAGGAGAAGACTTGATGTTTATATCTACTAACCAACTTTCCCCATCATCTTTAGGTCCACAGCAACATGCAGGAAGCAAACCCTCACCCAAATGAATAAATCTGCTAATACAGAAAAAAAAAAACAGTTGTGCAAAAGTCATTAATCTGCTGGGACCTACTGCAAAAATTGATTTAAACATGCTAATACAAGGAATTTTATTTCACTTTCTGGGTTGCTTTGGTAAAAGTACAAGAGAGAAGAAATTTTAGATTAGGCCCCGATGGATTCCAATAAACTCTAGGGGTCCCGATGCAAAGTGTTAATAATAACATTGTTCTGAGGCTTCCCGTTCTTCATCCCCAACACTGCAACCAAACACTAGATGGAGCCACTCCGTCCCCAAAAATAAAGATTGCAACCAAATATAGAACGGGGGCGGCTCCGTCCCCAAAACGCGGGTTGGAGTCATCCCAACCCAGTGATCCCGCATCCAAACACACGGGTAGTCTCCATCATTCAAACAAATGTGGATTGATGTATGGAAAATTAGGATGGAATCTAAAAGTGGAAGATCTAGAAATATGGCTGCTTACATAGTTTCTGTTCTGGTGATGATTTCATGACGAAATGATGTTTACTATGAACCTTGTCAATGAAAAAGTTGTAGATAACTTACTGATCTTAGTTTTCCTAAAATTTCATGATTTTAGGCGAACATATTTGGGAGTATTCATTTTGCAAATTCACTGTCACTCTTCACTCACCATTGAACCATCTCTTGATGACAACAAGAGAGTTGTAGTACTTTTTTATTAGGCTTTCTAATTTGTTAGAGCAACTCCAATAGTTCTCAAAATCTCTTCCCAACAGTTTCCAAAAAAAAAAAAAAAAAAAAACGTTCCCAATCTATTGGCACTTGGAAAAACTCCGCACTTGTGCGCAAAAATGCTCGTGTGGGAATAGCGTATCCATCGACCAATCTAGAGGTGGAAGGGTGTGGAAAAGAATAAAAAAAGTAGAAAAGGGTTCCTGATGCAATTATATAAGAGACAAAAAAAATATAAAAGTGGTTTAGATAATTTCAAAATAGTATAGGATTCCTGATGTCAAATTGACTTCTATTACCTCCATTCAAATTATAAGATGTTTTGGCTTTTCTAGATACTTTAATTTAATTATGTATCTAGACATAGTGTATAACTAGGTGCATAACAAAAGAAATGTATCTAGAAAAGCCAAAACGTCTTATAATTTGGAATGGGGGAGTATATTTTAGAAGCAAATTAGTAGAAATTGTTATAGATGATCTTATTTATTGCTCTAAAACCTTTTTGGAAGTTGAGAAACACTATGTTTTTGGAAGAAATTATTAGGTACTATTAGAGATGTTCAAGCACAATTTTTGGTAAACTAAAACTCTAGATACATTTTTTAAAAGTTTCTGTTAGAAATTTGTCCATGTTTGTACAACGTGAAATATTATAATGCTTGACCTTGTTGACTGCTGAATTTTGTCGAGACAATAATAAGAAGTAATAAGAATAAGAACTCTTGCTCCTTATTTCTATAATTCGGCCCTTTCTAAGTTTCTCATTTTTTTAAAAAAAAATAAAGGATGGGGAAGGAATTTGTAAAACGGAGGGATTCCACGTCTTCCGATAATAGTGGGTGGAGTAGGGGCTCCAGCCCGTGTGCTAGATCTGCCCCGAGAAATCTATTAACTGCGTAACATGTGAAACAATATATCCACACAGACCAATGGGTGTAATCTTATCCATATTTCGGTAAAAAAAAAAAAAAAAAACTTATCCAACCCACGAGTGCAATTTTGTACCAACACCCATGGGTATGCACATTGACAAGTAGGATTGCCATCCCTAGCACGACGGATCTTACCTTAAGCTCACTCTCAGATGATTAAACTCACCAAAGCAGCTTCTGGTTGCAAATAAGCAGATACCTTGCCTCTATACCGACGAAGCAAGAATCAAGTTCCACTGGGCAGTTTCCATTTTTAGAATTGTGAATAGAAGTATCAGAGACAGTTAAAACAGCGAAGACCTAGCTAAAAGAATACAGGGAATGAGAGATTTTTTACAATGCCTGTCTTCCATTCAAAATTTGTACATGATGACAGACTGCTAATGAACCATGTACAACAGCAATACTACCCAAAACAATTTGATACTTCATTGACAATGGATAGTATCCTACTGGAGTCAGATCTGTTGTTGGGGGATTTTAGTCAGTTGATGTATAGTTAGCATCACAATTGGTCTAATACTCTACGGAGCAATCTGGGGTTTCCATGTTGGCATATGCTATACAAGGAAAATACCGCTACATAGGGAGAACAGATTGCTTTCAATGCTGTGGCAACTGGCAAGTGTGCTTGCAGATGAAGTAATGAAAAGCTGCACAGCAAATGAAGAGCAAACAAACTAAACTGGACGTCAGAAAGAATAGGGTTAGTCTGGAAATGCATCTATGAGATACTATCTACTGTGTTTGGATTTTGAGTGTTCTGTTCTGTTCAAGCGGCACATGCAATCAGGACACGGAAAGGTATATATGGATTCGTTTGGTCTTTTCATTTCAACCCCCTTGGCATCACTGTGTGCTCTCATATTAAGCAAGTGCCGTTTCAATGCCTTCCACCTGCACATAATGATAGTTACGATTTTAATAAACAGGATGATCAAGTGCTTAGAACTCAAGATAAACCAAAACAATACATGGGCAAAGTTCATACCCTATACGTGGATTATCAAAGAGTACAGCAAGCCTTCTTTTGTCTGGTTTAATTGTTTTTGAATGCCCACCATACAAGTATCTCCTGTGACCCATAAGGAAATGCGGGAAATTTCCGCCTTGTGTAGTCACAAAAACTTCACTTTGGGCACAAACACTATAGTCAATAGCAGCCATCCTTGAGGAGAAATTCTGGGAATAATGAGTTGTTTTAGAACAATCGACGTATGGAAGTACAGAACAAAAACAATGTAGCTAACCCTGCAATTCCTACCTTGAATGGAGCAAGTTCCTCTTCTGATGCCAGTGTCTCTTTTGTCTGCAGGAGAGGAAACATTTCAAGAAGAGAAGCCATGTTCTTCTCTGCTCTGTAAATCTTTCCAGATGCCAAAAAGATTGCAGTCTTATTGCTGAAACCCATTCCACGAAGCATTAGCCCAACCTAAAGATCACAAGATAAGCATCTCAAGACAAATTCTGCCTGATCCTAAATGAATTTGTTTTAAACTGAATAAAAGAAAATGAACAAAGCATGGTCCAGCAAAGTGTGCTTGAGAGCAAATTTCTGAAATGTCAATAAAAGCAAGTTGTTCTACCTTCTGATATTAGATACAGGGTCCCTAGATACAGACATACCTCCAAAGGTGTAAGAGGGCATTTTCCATTCATTCTGATCACTCCTGGCCTTATTACCCGTCCTCTCTTAGTAAATTTCCCTCTCCAACCTATTTCTCTGGCTGCATCCATTTCCTTCTTCTCCTCATCACCACCATCATATACACAACATGAGAAGGCAATCATATCCTGCAAGATATCAATTAGCAGATGCCACACTTACTTGAGAACACACACAAGAGTCAAATACATAATGTGGTTCCCTGGTTCCCAAACATTATAAGCATTGAGTTTCATGGAAGAGATCGAACCTCCTCAAAACGAAGATGCACTGAGATATATTTCCCATCACTTTGAATACTTCTCTCTCTCATTCGAGAAACTAAGGTTTCAGACAAAGACACAATTGGCTTAGAGAATTTTAAGGCTTCAAAGTTTGCCAAGCATCTCAACCGTTGAACAGCAGAAGGTGCATCAAACGAGAGTCGGTTGGCAAAAGGAGAAATCCTGATGAATCTGCACTAAAGAGCATAGCATCAGTTTCGCAAAAAAAAAAAAAAAAAAAAAAAAGAGCATAGCATCAGAAAGAAATGCATTATAATTGACATGAACACTTCATGATACTTAAAAAAAAAAAAAAACTCCTAGCCAAATAGTAGTGCCCTTGTAAACAGGGAAATGATTTCACACCTAATTCCATCATTAAAGGGAGTGTCAACAATTTAGTAGTCCTCGAAAGTCAGCTTCCACAAGCAACAGGTCACAGAAACTTTTGATGGCAAAGAGTGAAAAAATTGATTAAGCCAGAGGAAATGGTTGCTGCAGATAAGTATCAGGAATGAAGAGGTAGTATCCTTCTAGAACAAATTCAAGAGGATAAAGTTGAAGAGATGCTCCAAACACCACTAAAGATTTTTAATATAGGATATCCTATGTTAACTATATATGAATATCATAGCAAGTCCAATAAAAAGGTTGCAGTGGTTATAAATATATCATATATGCTTTTTCAAAAAAAAAAATATATCATATATGTTTTTACAGATTCCCATGTCAAGTTTAATATCAAATTCATATCCAACATACTAGAAGCGCTCTCTATTCTACAGTAAATGATAGTAATCAGATATAGACATTGTGTTACCGATTATTTTTTTTGAAACAATGTTACAATTAATAAAGCTATAACATTTGAATTAGTGCACCAGTTAATTCATATGGAATGTAAGCAACTGATGACTGGATATAACATAAACTTATATAATACTTGTCCGTTGGGGGAATAGGTGGAAGTTGGATATCCATGGATGTCCAATGGATACCCTCTAGTTCAAAAAAAATGAACTAGGAAGGCAGGAAATTCAAAAAAAAAAAAAAGATTGAATTCCTAGTTCATTTGCTAAAATCCATGGATGTCCAACTTCTACCTGCCTTCCACCTCTAGGGAAGACCGCCCCGTGGTTTTTACTCCGAGAAAGAAAGTAACTCAAACCAACCGATAAAACTACCAAACTCAGCTTCACCCCATGGAGCTGCATGGTAACCTGGGTCATACCGAAACCCAATGGGCTGCCAACCACTGCAACTACCCAAACCAACCACAGGTCCCACAAGCCCACACCCTGCCACTATTTTTTTGGGTTGCCAGGGATTATTTATTTATTTATTTTTGTGCCAAGATAGCAGAAGATTCAAGAAGTAGTAACCGAACTGTATTTAAACTCACCTTTCTTCAACTAATTTTGGAAGAACAACATCCCTGTAATATTGAATGCGTGCCCAAGCCTTTATCTTGAAATTAAACACATTGCTGAGATTATGACCAAACCGCTCCATTATAAAAATCCGAATTTTGTCAACTACTCGAACATCATTTTGTAGGCGTTGTACAAAGTGATCTTTATCATAGATATCACTGAATTTGCTGTATCCAAAATGAAATGTCTGATGTTAATACAATTTACAAGCAGAAAAGTATAATACTGACACGTGGCATTTTCATCAGCTAAGACAAAGTTAAATCTCACAGTGCACACAAACAATCAATAGAATCTACAACCACCTGAACTGTCAAAAGAACCTGAAGAAAGTGAAACAACTCAACAAAAGGCAGAGCCATCCAATACAACCAAGTGTCAAATGTATACTACACCCAACAATAGGTAAAGTAACAATAATCCAATCATTAAAAACTATTATTTTCCTCCTAGAACTAATTGATATAACCCGTTTAAGAATTTCTCAGCAATAATAACAAAAAGAAACTGCAATTCAGTCACTGAAGCGAAGTTTTCCCAACATGACATGCAAACAAGGATAACAACCAATACCAGTTTTGGTCCTTTATGGTGTGTTAACTAGTGCAGTCAACAACAACTAGCAACACAGTGGACAACTAACTTCAGATCTACATAATTTTGTCCATGGTGCAGTACAACTCCCTCAATATTACTTGAAATCATACTGTAATACAAAACCATGTTAAAAAATCTCAAACTATGCAGGAGAGCTCCACGCATTTCATTAAGAAGAAAAAAGAATAAAACAAGGGAGAGAGGCAAAATGCCTTCTCCCCAGCACAGCACACACACGCCTAGCAAAGGATTAGCTAAAGACGCCACCAGGATTAATCGACCATGGTGAGCAACCTTAGGACCATTTAGCTTACAGGTGGATTTAATGGTATATTCAGTATTTAATAGAAATTTGAGTTGAGAGGTGGGGAATGCACCTAGGATCCCTCCAAATGCTATGGAAATGGAAATTTGGGATGATGAGAGTAGCATTCAGAAAACCAGCAATGGCAACTGCATTGCATATCTAAAAAGCAAAAGGAATAGAGGCATGAGTTAGTAACTTAAGATACTACATAGCAGCTAACAAAAAATATAAAAAATATCAGGAGTAATATGAAACACTGAGGTAAGGCGACTACCGATGTCCTTTGTTGATTTAAACCACCATTTGCCTCAATGTATATGTAGCCATTTGATTCAGGTAAACCTAACAGAAGTTATGGAATAACTTATCAGAGATAGAGAGAGATCAAGGGCCATATGCAAGTTTTATAAAATGATGTTTCTGCCTTAAGAGAGTGATATAATAACAATTTCGTCAACCTCTACATTTTCTATGATAAACTCATTATGACATCTCTGAAAATTAGCTTTGTTGTTGTAGGGTCATTGGCCTGTTACCCCTTTACACTTTGTTCAAGCTGGGAACCCCAGCTGTTCTGAACCAGATATTGCTTTCTAAAAGCAGAGTTAAGCTTTTTCCCTTGTTTTTTTTTTTATAAACTGATTACAGTGGAGCAGAACAAATAGTAGGCCAGTAGCAGAACTCCTGTTTGCCTGTTTGCAATTCTATATAACAATAGAACTGTGTGCAACAACAAGCCATTTGTTAAAATCAAAACTTAAGACCATGTAAACTAACTTCTGTATTGCATGTGTTCAGGGGTTTTACAATCTACATATCAGAAAGGAAACAAAATAACATGTATTGCATCGACACATTAGAAGTACCAAAACAAGACATTAGAAGGAATAAACAGAATTAGAAATTACAAATGCACGAAATTGCACATCTGATGCACCATATTTAGTCAAGGGTCAAAAAAAATGTAAGAACGTCAGGAAAGTGCCATACCATTTGTCACGTTTTTTTATGCAGGGCATATGTGCCACCTTTGTAAGTGTGCCTCCATACAGTTGCTAGCTAGAAAAATATTAAAATGTGAGAGAATGAAGCATAGATTCAAAATTAACACAAATAAGAAGTAGAAAATTATAATGGAAACCGAAGAACAGGGCCTTTTTTTCTACTTCATTCCTGGATGCCGTCCAGCTAATATGTTCTGTGGGATATTGTGATTTAAGATGTAAATAGATGCAAATATATACTCAATGTTCTTATTCCTATTCCACTTGGCATGATAAAAGGAAATGCCTACCTGCTGATCGATTTGATGTTTTATCTTTTAGCATAAACAGATTTCAGCAGATTGCATATTGAAACTAATTTCTTTGGTCCACTCAACCGGACTTTACTTTGTTTCATTTTGGAATTCAGTTTCTTGTTACATTCACCCATATTTTGCATTAGATCATTTGAAATTCATTTGTTTTGTCTGTCAAAACCTCGGATTATAGTTTCATTTGAGGACATAATAAAATTATGTAAGCTTAAAAAAATGTTATAAATGATACATACACGAATAAAAGGTGCTGAAGATGACCAAACAAGATCTTGAGAACACTTAGGGCGTGTTTGGTTGTCTTCCACAGGCAGCCAGGCCCGCTGGCCAGCCAGGCCAGCCCCAGCCAGGTTCAAAGTATGCAAGGGGGGGCTTGTTTGGTTGCCCGGCTCGGTGCAGCCAGGCTACACGGCCTGTGTTTGGTTGTCCGCTTCGCGACTCAATTTGAACTGGGCATATGCGGGACAGTGTTTGGTTGGCTGCACCCACCAAGGTTGGGTTACCCAATTCAAACACATGGTAAGCTTACCTCCATGACATCTCAACAAAACAGATTACAATTGAAGTCCAGGTTCAAAAAATTGAAAGGAACAGTGCAAGTTTAGATTAGCAAGTCATCTACCAACATTGGAACTAAGTACCTAGAAGCAGCTGGAGGCGTACAATGATGACGCTGCTAAATTTGTGAACACAAAGCATTGAGAGACACTTTGATAAAAACAAAAGATACATATATAATCAAGTATTATGATATATATTGACCTGGTAGTGAACAGAAAGGTACAGAGGCCGTCAGGCCGGTCTGTGTGTGTGCAACGCTTTTTTTTCCTCGTTGTTTTGGCATTCTATCGAGCACCTCAAATGCAGAGCACATGAACAAACTGAGCTTTGACTTGTGCACTGCATGAACAAAGTGGCCAGCCACTCGAGGTACCCTGCCCAGGCAATCGAGGCAGTCGTCTTTACTATTGACAAATCGCAGTAATTTGAAGATAGCAGCGGGCGCTGAGGGATTGAAATCACCTGAGCCATCGGGGCCATCTTGGCTTCCATCCATCATGTCCAGCGCCGTCCGCCGTCCCAGTGACGTGGGTGCCGGATGGTACAGCGGCGAGGCGGGCGCGCGGGAGGGGTGGCTGCTGCGGATATGCAGGAAGGGCGGGACGCAGGGGTGAGCGGCGGCGACGTAGGGCGGGCGGTCGGAGGGCTTCGACGACGGAGGTGCTGCTGCTGCTGCGTTCAGATCCACGACGAGGTGGAGCACATACCGACGGGCGGACGGCACAGATGGG
This sequence comes from Hyparrhenia diplandra, assembly GCA_015847255.1. Taxonomy (NCBI): domain Eukaryota; kingdom Viridiplantae; phylum Streptophyta; class Magnoliopsida; order Poales; family Poaceae; genus Hyparrhenia; species Hyparrhenia diplandra. Next base: position 141,425 of record JADLZK010009188.1, on the reverse strand, counting down.
GAACGGAGACCGAGAGAGAGAGGCGGCGGGAGAGAAGACTGTGAGGGAGGCGGTGAACGGAGGGGAAAGGAGGAGGTGACCCTAGCAATCTCCCCGCTCCCGCCATCTCCATCCGCCCGTAATCATCACCAAGACCGCTGGCCGCTGGAGCACCGAAGCGAGCCTCGCCCGAGGGAAACGCCCGATTCGAGCGTACCTCGCGAGCATGGCCGAGGGTACCTTTTGCACGAGCTCAGCCTGACCGGAAGGGGAGGAGCAAACCAAACACCTGGTTCCCCTGCATCCCGGGATGCATGTATGGCTGGGTGCGGGCAACCAAACACGTCCTTAAACACCAGAAATGCAGGCAAAGTTTGTTTGTTGCGACGCAAGTGCGACCGGAGCTCCTTGATCATGAGTGCATCAAATTTGGTTTCAGGCATCACATGATTTCACTTGTGCAGTATCCCATTATGTGTGTGAAACTGTGAATGCTATTTTTTATATATAAAAAATCGAGCAGTAATATTATCCATGACAATGAGGGCAAGCGAAACGAACACCACTCATTAGAGCACAGTGTAATAAATAAAGAAACCACACTTTATCAAAGGGCAGGATAGCACATACTAATTTGGATGAGACAATTTGACTAAACCCACCAATGATCTTGTAATGTAGCAATGACCAATAACATTCTAACATGCCTGCCAACCTGTGAACCATGTTTCAGAAGATGGGACAAAATGTCCGTTCATGTCATCCCATGACACAAAGCAATCACATGTACTGATGAGTGAACAAGTAAAATAACCCCCGTTTGAAGCACATGTCCACCGTCACCCATTTTCCCCACTATTAGAAGACAACCAGGTGCCAGTTCGGATTGATCAACACCAGTCCAAATAATCTAAAGAGCATGTTACACCATCTCAGCTCGACCACCATATGCAAAAGTACTACGCTGCTTATGCATAAGCTCGATCATGCTTAAACCATTCCGTGATCAGTACGGCCAAACATTTGCGCCATGTCGCAAGCACCACAAACCAAATCAAAATGATGCAACAAACGTGCAAGGAGGGAGGGAAGCACACTAACCGCGCCGGTGGAGTTGTCGGCGTCCATGTCGGCGCGGAGCCGCGCGTACAGTTGCGGACTGCGGTACACCGACCCGGGCGGCTGGCGCTTGATTATCCGCGGCACGGCGTCGAGCGGACCGAGCCCATGTACAGCAGCATCGCGGCGACGTACAGCAGCGGCGCAAAGAGGAACACCGCCTGCCTCCGCAGCAGTGTCGCGAGCACCACCCTGGCCACCCTCCGCGCCACGCCGCCGCCGCCGCCGCCACGGTGGGCGCCGACCCCCACCCGCGCCGCCGCCGTTGCCGACGCCGCGGCCCCCGGGATGCCCCCTCGCCGAACCCGCCTTCGCGGGCGTCCGGCTGCCCCCGCCAGCGCCGGGCACAGCCTGCACCGGGGACGACGGCGAAGGCGGCGGCGGCGGGGACGGCGCGCTCTCGCCGCGGAGCCGAAGCTACCCAGGCGGCTGTACGCATGCCCTTGCATTGGGCTGGTGCCCCTCCGGAGTTAGGTCTAGGCCTCCCCGCGCGCGATCGCTGCCGCCCTCGCCGCGCAATGGGGGGCGAGACGAGTGGGGGCGGGGCGGGGCGAGGCGAGGCGAGGGGGACGAGGTGGCGGGCGCGTGTGCAGGCGAACGAGCGAGGTGAGTGCGTGGCGCGTGACCGACCGAGCGCCGCGTCGCGGTCGGGCACTACTACGAGTCGAGTCGAGATCGTCTGGTTTTGGGCTTTCGAAAAGCGCTTGGGTTTCTGCCGTTTTGACGCGGACGATACTGCACTGATATAAAGAAACAGATGACTCAACCCTTAATTGCAGCTCTTTCATTAACATTATGAATTTCTAGACTATTTTTTTTATGTGAGGGAACCCATAATTGTAATGGAGAACATGACAGATGCAAAGATGAAAAATGACTTGATCCACATGGACACCAGAGAACTTGTTGTCGATTAACATGTGAGACAAACACTAGGGCACTAACCTGTCAATCAACATCTTCTTCTTCATATGATTCAAGCAAAGAAATTATCATCGTGACCAACTGCTGAACTTGCACGCTGCCAACTAACTGAATATTTCAGTAAAGAAAACGGGAAGCAAGAGACACGCAGGGGCTGCTCTGCACATCCACGGAGCTGCTGGAAACCTGAAGTAATCGGCAAACCAAGACAGCACTAGCAGCTCACAGCAAAGCCAGAGTCGAACCAAGCAGATGATCGATAAACTACTGCCTGAGTCGGACTCTCACAGCAGAAACGCAAAATGAAGTAATTTAATTCTCCATAAAAAGCCAATGAACGGATGCACGGATCAACCTTTGACCAATCAAAAATCCATGGCTCAAGGCAAGCGAACTGCAGCAAGCAAAAGCCGGCACTCTTTTGCAAGAAACATGATAAAAACTCTAGCAGTCTGGCTGCGAAGCATGTTGTTATCATTGTCAAGTGAGCAAATGACACTACTGCATCATGTAACATGTTTGCATAGCTCGTTCATAAATCATAAAAACTCTGCTGGACTTAAGAGTAGCAGCACAACTAGGATTAATTTAGTTGTTCAATACATCAACTGAAATTCTACACACACACAATACTTTCAACTAGGACAGTCTAGTTGAAAGCAGCAACAGGAGCACTGCCTATAGTCACCAACAGAAAGTCGAACCAATTCTCTGTACATTTGAATTAACTTCTAGTGCCAATACAACATCCATTTAAGGTCATCATTTGAATATCCCATGGCATACATCTTCTTTAGGATGTCTTAGTCTACAAACAAAACGAACAAGAAAAGCCAAAGGCATTACAATCAGTATATAACTGGACAGGATGTAAGCCTTTCTCCTTAATAGGTGACACAAAAATTACCTGCTTTGACGAGAGGCCGATGTTTTCAAATCTGCAAACTGAACAAGCAGAATTGTGACAGAAGGCCATTTCAGACATTTTGGATTCTTTATCTTTTGGAAAAAGATCTGAGTTTACACAAATCTTACAGTGTTGAACGTCTTGGTGTGTCCTCCGTAATTCAGGACATATTCTGCTCTCTTAACGCCAATTCCCTAGCAAACAAGAGGGGGGAAGTTGCTCAGGAGAAAAGGCTAGAAAAGCAGTGATCAAATGCTATTAAGATGAAAGGATCATACTTTCAGTTGCTGTAGCTCTTCCCTACAGTCATAGGTAAAGGGAGAGAAACATTAGAAAGAAAGACTGGAAAAAACTGAATATTTTTTTTTTGAAATGAGGTCAGCCTAAGAACAGAAAGACTGTTCATGTATTCTGCCATACTGATAAGCCAATAGTCATAGTTTACAGACTAAAACATGATAACAATGAAAAGTGGCAGAATTCCTGCTGAAGATTTCATAACATGAAGAACTGTAGTTTGTCCTGACAGTGCCATTTGAAGACGACACCTAGGGGCAAATTACTTGAACAAAAAACTAGGAAACTGGGGGTGCAAAAAGGTCGTAGAATTCAGACTTACTTGTTGTTTACACATTTAAAACCTCAAAGATACTGCTGAGCAAGAGCTTCCTAAAAACTCATAATGTCAATTGATAAATCTTAAAGTAGCAAATATCGTCTATAGAATGAAAGGAACCATACAAACCTTTAGGTTAGACTGTAGCGCATTAAATTTCTCAAATGGTGTTGCACCAGGAGTCTCCTCGACTATATTACTTGTTTGTATCGGAGTTTGGGGCTCCGATAAAACGGAAAATTACCATTATCAGATATTTGCTGCTTCACAGGCACCATGTTTGAAGGAATTGGAGAAAGAGCTTTCCTGAAAGAAGCTTCATGCTTTTCATGGCATTGAGTAACTGACTGAAGCACCACTGCATAAGACTTTAGACATCAGATTCACACGTGAAAACACAGGTAAAAATCTTGAAGGGCCTTTAGACATCAGATTCACACAAGAAAACAAATGTGAAAGATCTCAGAGGTTGTTCTGAGTACATTTCAACTAACTTTTCATATTTTGTAACACTATTTCTCACAGATTTAATACTCTTGAAGTTTTCTAAAGTACCTTTCTTTGGTGTTTTTCACTTCTGTCTGTCTGCCCACTCGTGGTATATTTTCAGCAAGAACATGGACTTCTGGATCAAAAAAGCATCCTATGCATCATAAGGCAAAAAATAAGAACTATGTATGCATGTAATATATGAAGGTGAAATGACAAACAATACTAACTTATTGATTTACCTGTCCATCCCGACCCATTGCCTTAGATCTACAAGAAAATCTTGAAGATGTTGGTTGCTTCTTATGGCTCATAGACAATGGAGTTTTGCTGGCAATTGGGGTCAAAAGACCATCCATTCTTTGGATGCTCTTTGTTTTTCCCTTTGATTCCAACCATGCTCGTAATTCGGCTTCTCTGTCAACCTTGACCTTGGGTGTTTCTTGCTTGCTTGAACTGGTGAGAGTCTCAACATGGCATGAACGAGCAGTCACACTTAATGTGTTGGCTGACTCAGGTATTCTGTAGGGGTTCTGAAACAGCAAAAACAATTAGCCAAATTCTACAATATGATTCATCCATAAGAAAAAAAAAGATTGAGAGAAAGTCACCAGGCAAGCTATCATCACAGCACGGCTTCTGCCTCCCTAGTGAATCTTGAAGTATGCGGGTCGGTTTACTCTCCCTGTAGTTCGGTGCTCATTCTTGTGTATAGCTGAAAAGACATTGGACAATGCAAACAATGACTGGTTGATCTTAGCGCTTTCTTGAAGGCGGATGCCCACATTCAAAAACCCTTCTATTGTCTTCACTGCCTAGAAAACAACAATCAAGCACAACACGAGTTCAAGTAAGCATAACACGAGTTCAAGTAGGGGATACAGCTTAAGCATGTCTGTCTCAATCCAGACTTCCAAAGGGATGTACCTGCCAAATCAATGAGGTTAAACTTCCCTTGCACAACATCAGTGCCGACCCTGAGTGAGAGAACAGCATGGCTCCGACTGGAAACATCATTCAGTCCAGTGTGGGCAACTTTTCTTCTTTGGACGCCTATGGAATAGAGCTCCTGGAATTCCTCCATGGATCGCACAGGGACCTTCAAACATCAAAGGGCAACAGTAAGCAACCGATTGAATTCCAACAAGCACGTTCAGAAATAACCAAGCAGCATCACATTACCCAGCTCAAGCCCTTCGGCTGCAAGTTGCCATCTTTGTCATCAAGGCCATAACTTCTTTCGCTTTAGGTCCTAACAGGTCATAGCAACGCTCCATGTACACTTCATAGTACGACATATCAACAGAGCACCATGTGCCAGTGCACTGTGCCAGAATTGTTGAAGCAGCCAATGGAATTAGCCCCGGAAAATCCTCCGTGCCCTGTTCAGCAGCCAAATCAGATAGGTTTTATTGAAATATTGTTTTGCCAAAAGTGGCACTTAATCAAACACACATTGGAGTCATGAATAATAGTGGGCACCTGCATGGTGTAGGTCTTGCCGCTGCCGGTTGCCCCATAGGCAAAGACCGTCGCGTTGATCCCCTCGAAGATGCCTGGGATCACTGCACGAACCTCCGGTCAAATATGTGGCTGCTGTTGTCCTTTGACCAAAGAACGCATCCACTTTGTACAGTTCGTTCCGACTGCATAAATGAACCAGTATACCAAAAGCAAATAAGGAAACACAATCAAACATATTTTGGGATCAAACGAACAATGTATTCACTGTATTAGCTAGGATAGTATCTATTTTCCATGCAAAAGCACTTCACTGATTCCTGGTATTTTGAATGGAGCTACCAATCGTGATGATCCGCAATTAGCACAGGGATAAGTCCGAGGAAGGCATGAGATCGTACGGTGAGGAGGATCTCATGGACCGGTACACCAAAGCAAATAAGGAAACACAATAAAAATGGGAGAAGACTGTTTGTTTGATCCCAAAACCAAGGGGATTGGAGGGATCGAGGGTGATTAAATCGCCTACAAGTCAAGTCAAAACCTCTCAAACCCCCTGCAATCCCCTCCAATCCCTTTGATTTGGGGATCAAACGAACAAGGCATTCACTGTATTAGCTAGGAGTATCTATTTTCCATGCAAGCACTTCACCGATTCCTGCTAGGTTTAATGGAGAAAGAGCGCAGGAGCAAGTCCGAGGGCACGAGATCGTACGGTGAGGAGGCGTTGAGGCGTATACCTGCTGTGCTGGTCCTTGAGCTGGACGGTGACCTCACGGCCGCCGGGGTGGGAGTCGAGGAGGGAGACGCAGGGGCGCTGTCGCTGATGCGGCCTCCGATGGGAGGAACGGGCGCACGCGCAGCACGACACGCACCGGCAGCGATGAGCACGCGGAGGATCGGGCGGGTGTGGATCGGGCGGGTGTGGGGTGCCCGCCATCGGGCGAGGATCACGCGGTCAGCGCCGGTCGCTGGGGAGGAGCAGAGGGAAGGGGCGGAGCAAGGGGTTTCGGATTCTGGGCTTGGATCGAGGATGACGAGGAGTTGCCGAGCGGGGCGTGCTGCGTGCGTGGGGCTGATTGTATCCGTTGGGGCAGCGGAGGAAGTTCGAATTTTGAACACCGCAGGCGGTTAGGTGTTGTGAGGTGGATGGATCCGTCGAGGCCTGACTCGCGTCGCGTCTCGCCCGTCGCCGGCCGCGGTCACGGGCTCGCAGTCATGTGAGCAGCCGAGTACAGCTGACCATACTGGACCTAGTTGTGTGCGTGTGTGGGCCGAGCAGTGGGCTGTGGGCCGTTGGTGGCTCCGGCGGTAAACCGAGCTGGTGTCTGATCGTCGTTGTGGCCTTGTGATGAATTCGGCCTGAAAAGTTGGGCCAACCTGGTCCAGTAAAGGCAAAAGCAACCCAAAAATCTTCTTGCCTGCTTTTCTGCTGTGACCTGGCCACTTTGCACTGAATTCAGAGAGGTTTTCGTCTGAATATAAATCAGGCCCTTTATATGTTGGTACCCACCAACTTTAATCTTCCATCGACTTCACTAGTACGGTAGGGCCAATCAGCTTTACACCAGGAATTTCAATCAAAGTTCTCATCATATATCATATATATAAAATAAATGAAAACCGAAAGGTGAAAGCGAAGGAGGGAGTCCAAAGTTTGTTGTCTTCTATCATAAAGCGTGAGTGTTGTACAAACAACGATAGTGCCGGTACTTTAATACTGAGAAGAAATATCCATCCGCGACTCGATAGATTTCCTCTTATAATAAGCAAATAAATAAACAAGTTTAAGGGCAGAAATACTATGCTCAGAGTTATCTCGATCAAAGAAGCTCTCCATATCCTCATGATCACCTTGCGCATCTAAGGTCTCAGTCTTCACGACTCCACCATCGCCCTCATGAACTCGCGAACCCATTGCGACATTGCCTTTGGCTGCCAGGCTGGTGTCCCTGCTCCAGGCCATGAGACCAACCGTTGCAGACAGAGCTCGTTGTCAACCCCGGAAACAGCACGAGAACAAGAAGGCTGGGAGAAAAGTCTTCCGCGATTGGAATGGAAGGGCGCCTGCGAAAGCCGAGGACCAGCCCCAGCCCCTAGCGCCAGCACCAGAACATGCGCGCGCCAGTGCCAGTGCGCCAGTGTGCCAGCAGCCATGGGCTCCGGGCTCGCGACGCGCCAGCCAGCCAGCCACCAATCAGGCAGGCGGTGCGGTTGCCCTTGCCCATGCACGGCCACATGAGCGCATAAATACGTCTCGATCTGCTTTCCTTGCCCGGTCGGCCGGACGGGACCCGGCATGATTGAATCGATCGAAGCTCTACCATCGCCACGGTTTAGGAAGACGATGCACACGCATCCGGGACCGGGAGTCAATCAGGTTGGTGTCCGGTGTCCCCCGTGCCCACCTTGCTCGGCTGTTTCGGCCTAAACCCGCCGGAAATTAGCTGGGCATGCCGGGAATGGCTCGGCTCGGCTCGGCGCAACGCTGCCAACGCATGTCATCGAGGAACCCAGCAGCAACAGCCACCTATCTGCTAGCTACCGTTCGGCTACAATTATGCACGAGCTGCCAAATTCTGATGCGCTGTGTACAGTGCTGAGATGTTTCGCTGCGTCGCTCGTTGGAGGACTGTGATCTCGATCCATAATATCACACATTCATTAGTGTCATCTCTTCGTACCCAATTAAGGCTGGTACGACTTCGTTCATCGTGTACACAGACGCTTCCAAGTGTTGCTTGGTAGTCGTACAATTTATTCCTCAGTTTTTTTTCACGGATCGTGTAGAAACTGTGCCAAGAAAAGGCAGAGCCAGCTCGATCTCAGTTTATTTGCTTATTATTACTGTTTTTCTCCGTCCTAAATTGTAAAGTGTTTGATTTAACATTACAAGTTTACACTCGTCTTATTTAAATAAATTATACAAACATAGTCAAACGTAAGTCATTCTTAAAATCTTTTATTATTAATAAAACAAGAATGAAAAAGTATTTTATATTAATTTTTAAATAAGATGAAATTTACCAAATTTAGTGTCAAGAAGATTAAACTACTTCCAATATAGGATGAAGCACTGATACACTGATGCGCGTGGAATCCTGTTATTTGGCTACACTTCACATTCGATAAGCTTGATTGCAAATGCAGTAAAGCAAATGGTTTAGCAGAGTACAATTTCGGTGCTTCATTAACACAAAGGGATCCAAAGGAGTCAAGGACTACTGAAAGCGATGATCCGAGAAGCAGGTTGCAGTAGGGACTGCACCGCACCGTCCTATGGCACCGGGCGACCCGGAGACGGCTTTGTTGCTCATGATTTAGGACAGGACAGGACAGGGGCGGGCGTAGTGGGTGGCCCATGCCATGCCATGCCATGCCATGCCGCTCAACCACTCATCATGCACGTCACTGAATCGAGTGTCCTGCCCAACTAACTTTACCTCCCCATGATCATGGCGACAGCACCCGCAGCATCTGTCCCGCCGGGCCTAGTTCTATCGGGGCTCTCTCGGGGCCTGGTTTAGATGGCAGATTTTTTTGCCATAAAATTACAAATTTTAGACTCTCTACCCGTCATATCACATTAAATACACTAAAATATATACGTTAAAAAAGCATAAAAAATTATGCTCGGAGCATGAAGAAATGTAGGTAAAAAATTAGCCCAATTACACAGTTTTACTAAAAATTTGTATATGAAAATTTTCACGAATCTTTTGGAAGCAATTAGTCCATAACGGACAATGTTCTACCCTACAAACAAAGCGTCTTTACATGTCTTCCGGAGTTAGAACCGTGCTTTTGCTAAAAATTTGCCAACTAAACAAAGCCCTCGGTCAAAATTTTCAGCTGCAGTGGATCGTGTTATGGAGAAAAAATGCTCACTGAAAAGATTGGTGTCACTCCTCCAAACAGGTCAAAGATATCATATATAAGTACATCTTTTTTTCTATTAGTTACATTACATGATGGCTACTTGCACATAGAAAGATAAGAGCCATTCACGAGAGAGATAATAGCAATCACTTTCTCTGAGATCCTGTAGCATTCACCTTCCTCCTCTGGCAGCTCCATTTTCTTTGTCGAAGTGAACACTGACAGCTCCATTTGGCAATCCTAACAAGCAACAGTAACCCTGAGAAACAGCTCTGCAATAGAGTACGCAATTGGGTGCAGCTCTAGACTCTACTAGTATCAAAAAATAAAAGGAGTTCACAATGCTGTGGAACAAGGAATGTAGAGAGGAAAAGAAAAGTCACGGTAGGAGGAGCTCAAAAATTCCAAACACTGTACTGTACCGTAGCTACCTACAGCAGTCAGGGAGCAAGTGCTGCTGCCCAGTACGGCCAGAAAGTGCCACTAGAACAGATGGCTTCATTGATGGATTATTTCAGGGAAAGACTACACGAGTATACCAACATGTAAGCAAGTAAGATCCATTCAAGGAAAATTGCCTTTGGGATAAAAAAAGAAAAACCTATGCTTGATTTGCTGAAACACTTTTTGCTCAACAGATCTATACATACAGCTGCTGCTCCCAGCAGAGGAGGTGAACACTTGCACCGACACTGAACAAACGAATCGAACCGAACCGAGAGGGGAAAAAAATGAGGCCCTCTGAAGATTACAACAACTACAAGCCGACCGTACCTGTTGTGCGATCGAGGTTCTTGTGGCGTCATCAGATGAGAGCAAGGAGATGACATGCGCTGCGCTGTGATCTCATCTCAGTGAGCCACCGCTGTCCGGGACTGCAGAGTGATGCTCTTCTGGCTCGGGATGGCGAGCATGGCGGTGTGGTCCAGGAAGTCCTTGAGCTCCACGACCGACTGCAGTATCCGCCTGAGGTCATCGGTGCGCATGAAGCCGGCGGCGCCGAGCCGCCGCACGGCGTAGACGTAGATGGTGAGGCAGCCCTTGCGGAACTTGAACCTTGCCATCTCGCTGCCGGTGAGCCCGCGGATGAGCTTCTTGTTCACGTCCCCGAGCGGGATCATGGCGGGCCACAGCTGGTCCACGGCCGCCTTCATGCTTTCGGACTCGAACACGAAAGAGCACCGCCTTGGACTTCTTGGTGCCCAGGCCCAGCGTGAGCGTGTGCCACGCCTGGTGCGCCAGGATGGTGAAGCTGGTCGGCATGTGGGTGGTGGTGGACGGGAACGGCAGGCTCTGGCACTCGCTCAGGTAAGACGGCGGGATGTCCAGCAGCCGCAGCAGCTCCAGAGGCGACGCCCGCCGCACCGTGAACGACTTGACGATGAACTGGCCCCGAACCGGATGCCCTTCACGTCGGCGCACGGCTTGAAGTGCGCCGCCTGCTCCGTGCCCGACTGCTTCTCTGCCTTCTCCTTCTCCTTGTGTTTGTGCTTGTGCCTCTTCTTCTCCTCTGCCATGGCGTTGTGCTTTCGGCTGGAGTGAGCTGTGCGGCTGGGGTGGTGGTGCCGGGGAAAGGCTGTAATGACGAGTCCACAGCCTCTCTCCCTCTTCCTTGTGCTGCTGCTGGTACCATATCACAAAGGCGTTGTCAGAGTGAATGGCCATCCGCGGGCATCAAGGAAGAGCTTAGCTTTACCATTTTGTAATGTAATCCGGTTGGTGGGTCAGGCAACGGGGATGAGTTATTATTGGCATTTGACAAACGCCCCCACCCCATCTTTGGTCTTTTGCCATATTCTCATATACATATATAAAACGATCTAACACTTGTTTATTTCAGAATCTTTTGTACACGCACGCATGCGTGTCTACTTCTGCAGTTTATGTTATGTGTATGTGTGTAGTTTCTGGCTGTTCCTTTTCAGGGTGTAGCTCTGCGACACCCAACTAAGATGATGCTTTTGTGCCTGCTCAAAAGGTAGCACATGATTCTAGGTTCTGCTAAGGAAATAATGAGACCACATTGGCGCGGCGTGCACGCCTGGAAGCCTAATTCCAAAATTTCTTTTCAGATGTTCTTGGACTAAAGATGATGAAACAATTTCTCGAAGCAATGCAAAGGAAGTACAAAAGAGACAAACAAGGTTGATCTAGAGCTGCCAATGAGAGAATCCCAAAAAAAAAACTATACAAGATATGTTTTGGAACACACCTGTCCACACAGTTGCAATTGTTCTTGTAAGGAAAAAAAATCCAGTGTTCCTGTCTGTCGGCGGCTTTCACAAGCACCAGCAGCAATAAGTCTCAGTAGATCAGGTGAGCCATTGCTTTAGCTTTTGTTGTCCTCTCCACTTCTCATGTCACAACAGTTATGAAAGCGAGTGATATCACCGATCTGTCGGAGGCTCAATAGGTAAATATCTTGACATGTAAGGCTATCACCACAGATGGCTGTTCCCACACTTGGAAGACTGCTATGCTTAAAAGAGAATTCATTGAGGAATTACTTCAACATCGACAGCGCAACAACTTATGGCTAGCCTAGCCCAACACAATTAGATCTTGGTGAATATTGAAACTGTACAGCAAGCTCTCCCCAAATCTACAACCAATCCTTTCATTTTGCATTTAATGTCTGCTCTTGACACATTATGTATCTAAGGCTTCTTTACATAAGAGAATTAGCCTACAGTATTTGTTAGTATATGTCGACAGATTCAGATTTATGGACCTGGTAAAAGGTTTACATGTCCATAATTCCGAAATAATTAAAAAATCCATAGAACATGGGTCAAAAATTACCGACAATAAAAGCATCCATTTACTGCCAACTCCGTTCTGAAGCTTGCTGTTTGAGATGTGACCCCTTTTGCTTTCTGTCAGCTTGGATCACAGTGGAGAGTACTACAGCACAAGAGTGAGCAGACACAAGTACCTAGCGGCCATCTGGTGGTTGATATTAAGCTAAAGTAAGTACATCGCAAAGGTACAGCTGGATAATGATTTCTCCAGTGTAACAACTAACCAACCAACCTTAACATATTAATGCCCTAGTCTAAAGCTCTAAATTGATCTGCACTGATGTGTACGTTAATGAATCAATTTAACAGAAAGCTCATGATCAAAAAGTGCACTGGCTATTCTCAAATCTCAACCATGGGTACCAGAACAGGTGTCATGATGTCGAAATCAGAATTCAGAACTACGTATCCACTAGTAGAATGGAAGAAAGTTGTGAATGAAGCACAAGAGAGTTGTCTCACCAACTAAAAAGAGTCAAACCATTAGGTAGTCGGCCTTGAACTGAGCTATTGCCGTAGAAAGGATGATGAACATCAGCTGGCTTCCATATAAGGAAAAAATAATCAGCAGCATGTACATAAATGCATCAAATGCAAAGTAAAATATCTACCAATACAGTTCATATGTGCCTTTTAAGCTAAGAATACCAAACAAAAATGAGGGTCACTAGCAAGTAAACTAATACATCAATCCAGGTGCAATACTTCTGTAAAGGAAGCTCATTATGTTACCTGAGCAAAAAGTACTTCCGGTTCAATTATTTTTGGACTGCAATGAGAAATCCAGTGTTCTAAATGATATAAGGACAACCACTTAGGTGAGCATGTAATATACAAAGAAGCAAATTAAAAGGAAGTGCAAGAACCAGGTTACTCAATGCAGATCGTTGTCACCAATGAGTATAGTAGTAAATTAGTTCAAAATTTGGAGCTATCAGGTGCACAATCAGGTGACCGGTGCTTCAAATGACATATTGATATGGTTCCTTTGCAGTCCATTTTTTGAGCAATCAGAATCTTTTAAGGAAAATAAAAACACTACAGAATTGCATTTTTACTCTGTTTCAGCAAATAAAAACAGAGCCCAATTTGGCTTCGAACTGTCTTTACTGTATTATGTAAATGAAAAGCATGAATTTAATCGGACAAAATATCAGGCTAAAATTAAAGCTCGTCGTTCTCAGCAGAAATAATGGTCCAGCAAAGGGCAGTGGACAAAACAACCAATAACCAGACTTGGTTCTTAAAAGCAAGGGGGCAATCGTAGCAAACCGATAGTATTGCAATTTGGCACCACACAAAGCAGGCAGATACAAATCAACAGATGAGCTTGATGAGGAATCAACCACATGCAAGCGAGAGGCTCTGACTCTACCAGCTGTTGTATCGGATAGGAGACATCTCTGCATTGACTTTAACAGGTCATACCTCCAAGCCCCGAAGACCGGACTGAATGCAGGCCTCTTCTCAGAGGAACACCGTCGAACGCCAGGAGTGCATCCCAAATTGCCACCCCTGCTTGCCTTGGGAGCAAATGTCAATTTCGCTCAACCTGATTACCCAACATGACCGAAATTGCCACCCTGCTTTGCCTTGGTAGCAAATGTCAATTTCGCTCATGGAGGGGGCCGGAGCCGGAGGGAAAAATGAGATCGAGGAGAGAGGGGTCGAGCTCGCTCTCATCCTGACACGAGTCCGACCGCATCTGGTTGCGCCCGGCGTGAGATGAGCCGGCGCAGCATTGCGTTGCTGGCGCCAGCGCTGTGCGAGACGTCAGACCCCCGAGGAGCGATCGAGCGAGACTGCAGGGGAGACCGGAGATTTCTTCGGCAATCCTCGCGCGGCTGCTCCGCGAGTGCGGGGGGCGCGCGCTCGAAGAGCCAGGGCCGGGCGCTGGGCATTGGCAGCCGACGAGGCGACCACAACGACCCAAGACTCAGCAAGTCAGAATGCCGCGCTCGGAGGCATCTTACACCAAGATTCAAAACGGGACTGGGCACACCGCACAACTGGTCATCAAAGTACCAAACCACTCACATAGGCACAGTCATTCAAGAAGGTCTGTAGTTCATTATCAACACTCAATCAGTTTTGTGCAAGTAACATGTGCTGAGGCACCCGACGTACAGTATATCATATGGTACACATTCTTCGTTGAAAGTAATCACATCTCGTCTCAAACCCGTGCGCCCAGCAATACGCTTCCCTTCCAGATTTCCAGTACCTCTCGAGTGTCGAGTCTCGACCTCTGTCGTCCTCCACTACTGTCACACTGAAGCAGTGCATTTTATTATCTTTGAAACTATAGGTAAGCAATTCACAGCACTTGAAGGAGGAAAGTCCGGTCAGGAGTCGCTCCTGCTAGGCTTGTTCGAAGCAGGGATGACCTGCAAAATTAAAATTCAGTTAGGAAACCACAAGAGGTAGCTTGATGCTGCCTAGCTCGCTGATGTTTTGGTTTGGTAGTAGCCATACCGTCTCACAAGATGGTATCCAATCATTTGTCGCAGGATTGCTAGTGCAGCGGACAAAGCTGGCAGATGAGTAGCCATTAGTCATCACACTGAAGGTGCCGCCATTGGGTCTCTCCACTTTGATAAAGCCTGTACCAGTCTGCATGCAGATGTAACTGAGTTGAACACCACGAAAAAGTTATTATACTACATTAGAATGTAAGAAGACTAAATTGTCCACTGTTAGGACTGTTAGTGTCTAGTACCACCAAGACAGAAAAAATCATGCTATTACTCTTGGTCTGGTGATACCAAGCACCAAAAAGAAAGGCCAAGATATGGAAATCTCTGAGTTCATAGCAAGTACCTAATGCTCATTTTGTTATCAAAAGTTCCTCTATGCAAGCAGCTGTAATTTGTTTTCCCTGTCTTTTGTTGAATCTTTTTCACAGCTCGATAGATATCAATCAGTTGTATCATTTTGTCATCTCAGTTTCCCCTAAACCGAACTAGTACTAGTACTAGAACTAGAACTAAAGCCAGAAAGAAATTGATGACCAAGCAGGCAAGCACTGATATGTGTCCTATATTTCATACCACTAATACCACACTAAGGCATAAAGCAAGTCTAACTATGCTAAAGATAGTAGAATGAAGATGTCATTATCACTACTGAAAAAATAGGTGTTAGAGAACAATTGAGCAAACACGTTGATAACCTACAATTCGAAGGTTCCAAAGTTAAGTACCTTCCTCATTAGTTAAACCATGTTATCCATGCATATCAGAAATAACCAATGTGGAGACTCAAGGTTCGACCCTTAGCTTACTATACAACATCTTGGTTACACACACTGCATTTTAACATTAAGAAAATGTTCTTTGCACTTCTATTCTGGAACTCTTCTTCTGTCAAAGAAATACTAGCGATGCCCGTTATTAATTTAAAAGCAATCTTCAGAACCCATCAAATTTTATGATTAACACACACTCCAAGCATTCCAAATTCTAATTCACTTTGGCTTTGTCCTAAGTCAAACTTCTCTAACTTTGATCAAGTTCATACAAAAAATGCACCAACATCTATAACATCAATTTACTTCATTAAATTTACCAACATCAATAAATTTTGCATTAAAAAACTGGTCAAAAGTCATAGAATTTCGACTTTTTTCAGTGAAAATTCTATGATCAATGTTTATCAAGGCTCGTGTGAACTAACATCTATTTCTTGGGAAGCAGTTATGATTGGAGGATTGCAATCAAGAGTTCAAAAGCTAGCTCACACTAGACAGCACATGACAAGATCAAAGAAAGGACAACTATAGCATACACAAATTCTTAGACAGCACCTACAAACTTGGCCAACTTACTGGCCGCTTCTTGATAACAGCAGCATGACTTATCTTTTTTAAGATAATGGAAAAAATGTCCTGACATCTTGCATAACCAGATGCATGTGCCGTAAATTCGTAATTACAACATCAATATTATGAATAACAGGAGAAAAAAAAAATAAAACTGACATAAAGGATTAGCCACAAATCCTATCACAGCAGCAAGGCACATCAACTATTTGCAGATTTAGTAGACATTTTTTCCCCCTGAAGAGCGCACGCACACAATTACAGGTCCATTCAAAGCTTACCGTGTGATGCTGCTTGTCGATACCTATGAGCCCATCATAATACCGCGTCTCCACGTACTCCTCCTCGCCGTCCACATCCCTCCTCCGTCCAACACCAGCTTCTACACACGACAAGGCACCACGCTCAACGCTCACACCGACCGATCGATATCAAGTTCAACAGTGAATCACGAAGCAAAAACTCAGTACTGCTGTGCTAGGAAGGTGGAAACAAAAGCGGAGCTCTCACCTGGGGCTTCGCCTCGAGGTCGCGCAGCTTGCGGAGCTCCGGCAAGTCGTGGTCCCCGGCATCGATGGTGTCGGGCTGGGCGCAGGCGTCCTCCGACGGGTCGCTGCGCGGCGGCTTGGCCGGGCGCCTCGGTGTGACGCTGTCGAAGTAGCCCCGAACCTCGGCCTCCACTCGCGCCGCCTCCTCGGGTGGCAGGTGCGGGTCGCTGCGCGACGGCCGCGTCGTCGCCATAGCGTTTCTTGGTTTCCCTCCTCGGCTCTGGCCTGGTTCGGTCCAATAGGCAGGGTGTGGGTTGGTGATCCGGTGGCGAGGAAAAGCACCAGGCCGACGACGCTCTGCGCTCTCTATGGGCGGGCCGCGGGCGCGCGACACGCGCGGTTTCGGGTCGGAGACGGAGACGGGGACGGGGATGCGGAGGGCGGTTTTGCGGTGCGACTGACAGCGTGGGACCCGGTCGGGAGGGCAGTCTTGGTGCCGGTGGCGACGTCGACGCGCCGTGATGGTGGCGTTTGACTGCGAAAGCGAAGAGGTGCTGGATGGATTAGATTATCCTGATGGGTATCCGCCTCCGCTGTCGCCCAAATCAACTCGTGACTTGATGGCGACGCTGCGCGACAGATGGTTCTCGAGCTCGCGAGTTTGCGAGCCAAAGCCATAGCATTAGCAGTAAAACTTGTACAAGAGTAAAAACAAGGAAGGACCAACCAGAACCAAATTTTTTAGAATTGTAAAATTAGGAATATGAATTTTGTGATTCGACTTTCGGGTCACTTCAGATAACATTTGAAATTGAAAACGTAAAATGCATATTTTTGTAAAAAAACTTCTGTGGCGCCACCGCAGCTAGATCAAGGCTTTTATTGTCCGCAACAGAAAAAAAAAAAAAGAGCAAGACTTTGATCAAAATGGCCCCTCGAGCATCCTTTCGGCCCTGACCAGTCCCAGGCCGCGGACAAACCATCGTATAACAGGAAGAAAAAAACTGATGGAACGTTCGGTTATGCACATTGATCCCGTGGTAACACACGGACTTTTCTTTAAAGGAAAGGAGAAGGATGAATCCTAATCTGGTCCTTGGTGTATGTGAAACTACCAAAAACTCTCCCGGCCTTGGCTTTGGAATATAGAAAGGGAGAAGGAGGAATCCTAATCCTGGTCAGTTTATTGTGAGGCGTTTCCATACTCTAGAACTTATTCGGACTATATATACGTGGGGAGATCCTCCATTGTAATTAATCGAATATTCGGATGAATAAAGAATAGTCTCCCTACATCTTGTGTCTACTTGTTCTACTTCTTTCATCTATTGGCGTGATCATGAGAGACGGAGAGGGGAAGGTCCTAACCCGGTGATGACAAGTTTCTTAACACGTTATCGTACGAGAAGCTCTTCGTCGAAATCGCCGTTGAAGCCGTCGCCGTCTTCGGCACCGACGCCGTATGGCGATGCCTCGCCGCGAACTTCGCCGACGACGCCGACATCCCGGACGTTGTTAGCGGAACGGATCTGCTACCTCTGCTGCTACTAATGCGCACCGCATCGACTCATCGTCACGCCGTGCAGGTCCCCACGGCCTAGCCCGAACGTCCCTATCGACGTGCCTTCGCTTCTTCTCAAATTCAAGAACAAAAAAGGTACGCCAATTTGTATTTGGCAACCTGTTGGTTATTATTTAGCCTCACATACATGCGAGTAATTTTTTGGCATATATGATTTTGAGCTCCTTATGCGCCATATGCACAAATCTCGCTCCAAAGACATATGGTGGAGCATGTTATCCCTGAAGTGATAGAAATATATACATATATATGTGCGGTAATTTTGTTTTGCGTGACTTCATTTGTGCATAGGTCCAAAGCAGCACCTCATAATACATTTGGCATAAATTTATTCTCATATGACTTCGACTATATATATCTAGAAGCGAGTTTTCTAGATTTGTTAGTTTTCACACAATTTTATGTTAAATTGTTTTTGCTCCTGTTGGAAGTTTAATATGGGATTCTTTTTCCTTGCATGTTTGTGTGATTATGTTTTATATGGGTTATATAATCCCTAAGTATTATTCTAAGACCACTATAAATATACCATAGAACAACACATATGCTTGGAAAATTTTGGGAAATAAATAAAGCATGTATGGCTATATAGAAGACCATTTTTCTCTCTCTCCCTCGACGCTCTCTTTAACGCTTTGGTTTATTTACACAAAGTAACCTGAAGAAAAAACCATTGCACAAGACTTATTGGTATATCGATACTTGAATTTGGATTTGGGATTCATTTGTAACCTCCTTGAAGGGAGATATTACCTTGCATAGGTATGATTTCTAAACATGGTAATATTGGCTTACAACATTACATTAGTAGGGATAACAAATGATCTGAAGTCAACATGTTGCCCTTGCCTCTCTGCTGCAGAACTAGCATGAGGTGTCGTTTTCTAATACATAATACATTTCCCTAGGCAACTTGAAGTTGCTACAATAATACTAGAAGAATTAAAATCTGAGTTTGTTTTGTGCGAAAACATAATATTTCTTCCTGATGAAGAAAACCATTTGTCCTTTCTTGGACTAATGAAGCCCCGAAGTGCATATCAGGACTCAGTTTAGAGTTATACACAGTCGTTGAAATGACAACGGGTATCAGAGGGAAATCATTGATTACAAGTAAAGTATGCCAAATGATATGGTGGAGTGACTACTCTATGCAGCAATATGCTGGCTAGTAGCCATGTATACGCCACACCTAAACAAATGTATTAATATCGACCTGTCGACTACTAGAAGATGGAAAGCAGGCAACAAGTAAGAATCCCACATCACAATAAAGCTGGAAGCTAATTTTGATATTAATCAATTATCAGTCATAGTAGTTATCCTAGGCTCTAAAGTGCCATATGGAATTTGACAACTACATATGTTTCCTTCATGTATCTTTTACCATATGAAATTTTTGCTATCAGTTGAGAGTCTATCCCAGAAGGACATTGGTCTTTGTGCTCTCGCCAAGCAGCCAACATAACATTTCCCAGATAAATAAAAAATTCTTGGTCTTATCTATTCTATTAAAAGCTTGTCTCTTCATGCTGAAAAATGAATTGATCCAAGCCATGCTTTATATAGAATATAAATATGTTGCAAAGAAATACAATGACTCAATTTTGCTCTATGGTACGAGTAATTGGGTCGGTTTTTGGGCAATAAAAAGGAGCTGGACTATGAAATAACAGTGCATCTGAAGCCTTTTGCTCTGCAACCATGGCTACAAGCTAACGCGCCTGAAAGCGCAATGCCACCATTAGCAGTCTTTTCTCATGCATATGACCTAGAAGGTCAATATAACAATTGGTGAGCATTAGACCACGAAGGATTGTTTTGTCAAAAGTTATGTGTTACGTCAAGAACTAAAGGAGCCAAGTCTAGATGACTACATATGTTTTTGTTGAAAGCAAGAACGTGCGAGCAATATTTTATACCTCACTAGAAGTTATGGTCTCAACAAGAAGTTGAGAATATATACTCCTCTGGTAGAAGGAATTACATGCAACGCATATTCATGCAACCGCATTAATAAAGTCCAAGCTCACTTGCATATAAAAATAGTAATATACCCCCTCGCGTAATATTTCCCGATAAATCACCACCAAAGCATACATACACCACTCGAAGTTGGTGATTGGGGATTTTAGTATGCTATTAAATATCTCGGCATTAGGGGGAGATGAATGCCCATTTTGTGGAATGCCTTGATATTTATGAATTAAAACGCACAAATCCAAACTAAACTAGTTGTTTAGTTATACTCCTGTGTTGTATAACACAGAGTTATGCCAGATAACTGTAGCCATGAGGAGCAACCAAATTGGTTAAAATAACAATAAATGAATGATTCTACCTGAAGTAGATTTGGATATACCCGGGATAAATTTCATATCCATTTGACATTAGCATTTTTGATCAAATTATGTGGGGACGCCTGCAAATAAGATCTAGTGGCCTATGTCACAAGCATATGCTCTTGTAGCAAGCTCACATTGTATGTGATAAAATTCCTCTCATACTCTTGTAGCGAAATCACCCTGTTGGTGTGTTACCTCACGATGAGGTTCATCCTGGAGATAAAAATCCTAGCAATGTGCACATACTATAATGCTAGGAATATGGAACAACAATGGATCTATCATTTTGGGAAATAATGAAGATCATTATTAAGATGTTTAAAGTCAGAGAATATGTGTCGACACTAGTTTACCTCTATAATTGCTAAATGAGTCTCTTTGTGAGAATCCGGATCCGAACAAAGTCCATGGCAAGAGTGCCTGAAGCTCTCATATCGGGTCAAATAAAATGTGCAATTGAGGTTGAACCAAAAATCGCTAAGCGAATATCTTGAACCCGATGTTCGAGATAATTATGGTCATTATTGAAATAATGTGTGGTGAAAAGTTTATGGTTCAAAAGGTCATAATAGACCAACTCGACATAAGTTCTATAAAATATGTTCCGCTATATAATGAGTCTGGCTAATGGCATGAATTAAATATGCAGTAATGGGATTATGAAAATCCATGGAAAGCAACATTAAAATCTCGTACCAATATTGTCCTTTATGTGTAATAATCTCTCCATAAAGACAACAACTCCCTGGAGGATTTTTCCCTGAAGGAATATGGTTATAAGTCCAAATGCACCAAAATATGTGAATTCCTTGAAAGGGATAAAGACCCATATATGACCCAAGTGAGATAATAAAAGGAGGAATCAAAAGCAACATAAAAGTATACCATCTAAGCACATGTGCATTCCATGAGCTTTTGCTATGCATGTATGTAACGACCCACATTTTAGTCCATGATTAATTATAGCTAAGTGCACAAAGAATGGTAAATCAATTAGCACAAGTTGGACAATTAGTACACTTTAATATTTAAAGTGCATAAATCAACTAGTAAACCCCCGGGTGGTGTTTAGGTACACCGGTGGACCAAGTCCACTCCACAAGATAGACTCGACCACCATTCTTTTGCATATTTAAGTACAATAGAGTACACTACACTATAGCCACAGTTCACGAGTTGGTACATGGGAGGTGTAGCCATGCCCTTCTAGAATGAGATTATCCACTCTACTAGCAAATAATTTGGACAACACACGCTGAATCTCTTTGACCGAGCCAATGATTGGAGATAAAATAACCGGAGAGTGGTAGAAGTAGAAAAGGGGTTCGGGGACTTGCCTCCACGAAAGACAAGCTATTCAGTTCTAGTTCTTGCTCTCTCCACTCAAGTTTGAGCCTCTAGAAGAACACCTCGTACACTCATTCTTGAGAAGAACACTAGCTTTTCCACCGGCACAAAAATGGTGACTTGACCTCCATGGAGAGTGACCTGGGGGAGAGGGGGTGCCGACCCGAGTGGAGTCACCCGGAGCCGGTGGTTGTTGACGGATCCTGAAGCAAACTGAGCACCAAGATCTGCAAGAGAAAGAGCAAGTGTCCGAGATTAAGGTGAGGGTCACAGGCAAATCTTAGAATACTTCCCCTCTCTACTAAGGACACGAGCACATGCCATTTGGATAAATAGTGGGGTTATACTAGATTTTCTCACAAAGAAACACATAACGATAAAATGTTCAGTCGCAAGAAAAGATGTGCTAGTTGTTCCTAGATCAAGAACTGATATTTTCTTTCTAGCACAACCACACATAATATTTGATCCTTGGCTAAAACTCTAACACAAGAACCTGCACTAGAACACTCAGGTTTGTAGTTTTTGAGTTACGTGCTATGTTAAAATAAAAGAAAGGAAAGGGAGGTGCTGGAGAGAGGAACTCACCGTCACATCGGAGATTTTGTTGCCGGAGTCCAAATCCCCCGCACACGCCACCACCACAGCGCCATGCACGGGCTCCTTGACTCTTCACGGACGCCATGGCTGCCCAACTCGCACTGGGTGAAGCACGCCGACCGACACATCCCACAAATCGAAATCGGAGGGGATAGATGGTTAGATGGCTCCTAGTATCTTTGGATTGGGTTTTGAGGGAGAAATCGGGAGGAAATCCAACCATGGTTGCCGTCTGGAGGGTCGAATGACCTCCATGGTCGAGCGGGATGGGGAAAAAGAAGAAAGGAGAAATAGAGGGAGACCGGTGCATGCGTGTGTGTATTGACCACTTGCCTGTTGCTTTGCTTTTGGAAGTGCCGAGTAGTACTACTAGGACGTCTTTGCTTCACCCTAGTACGAGAGAGAGCACAATCGGCTTAAAACAAACAATAAATCATTTAATGACTCTCTAAGCACAGCTATGCTATAATATTCTTTTATAAATCACAACAAAATTGAAACAAGTACTAGGAAGCTATTTCTTGCACTTGCCTGTAGGATGACCAAATGGCTACGTATATATATATATTGTGCATATATACTTGTGTGTTATTTTTCTAAATATTAGTATATTTATACTAATTACAGAAGCGAGCACGGTCAAAGCGCGAGGCCTTCTAGTGAACCAAAATCGAGCCCGAGTTGGACCTTAACAACTCGAGCAAGATTTCCTTGACCATTCTCTCCTTGAGTTTTATACAAAATTTGAGAAAATAAAAAAATAACTTGCATCAAATATTATTTTAAAGGAATAAATTATGGATGGATGACATGTGACTTTGATGACGGGGTTTAGGCGATGGAGCGGCCTAATACCCTCTTGTATATTGGTTGGAAAAGTTAGTAGGACTAATAACCAACTCTCACTTGTGTTATTGGGCCGTATATATTCGTGTCAACCATGAACTCGTTCGGGGACGGGCTGATCCTAGTACCCATGGAGTTATTGTATAATCCCTATGGTAAGTGAGGAGAGGGTTGGGTGATGGAATCCCCAATCACCGTCGATGAAGTACAGACCAGGGCGCATATATTAGCGCACGTGTGTAGATGTGGATGTACAATTATACAAGATGGGAAAAGTTTTGGTATCTTGGCCATGAGTCGCACCAAGGGAAGTGTGATGGAAAATTGGCCAAGGTAATTATGGTTAAAAAGTGATACAAACCTGCTTGCGCGGTAAAATCATGAATTCATGTCATGTCTCTTGGATTAGAGGCTACGGAACCTATGGGTGGCTCTTTCTCAAGATGCAAGTGATAGTAGTGCTTTATAAATTAAATCGACTTTTATACAAATTCTATTTTCATACAAGATGATATGTGATTGATCATTGAGATTACCGTTGCATTGCTTTGTTATTTATATATATATGCCCTTTCCGAGTACGTTGTACTCACTCTTGTTAACTCTCCCCTTGAGAGAGGATCCTCGGGAAAGTGCACAAGAGTTCCTAGATGATGGTTATGCCTATGTAGATTGGGATGACTATGAAGAAGCTAGTCGTGTTCTTGCCACCTCCTATGGAGGATGGGATGAATAAATAATCCCCTTAGCCTAATTATGGATATCGGTGGCGAATTGTATTTGTCGCCCCCCTAGTAATCTAGTTTGGACTTCTATAAGTCGGGCTTGTAATAATCATAAACTCGTGTGTGACGCTTATTTAAAGACTTAAGATCGTAGGCTGGTATTGTAATAGTTAATGGTACCTTCTAGCTATTCTCTCATTTGCCAACTTTGTTAATGGTTTATTATTCGACAAATCATGTATCTATGGAGTAATAAATCATGGCCGGGGTTATTATTTAAGGTGGTAATTACCCGGTCGTCACAATGTATATGCTTGATAGATAGCATTATCCACCGAAGATTTAGAATTGAAATATCCTCTCAAAAGCTATATGATATATTTGGTGCTACTAGCAATACACCCCATTCGCTAGTTTGTGGACAAAGTGATGTCTTATTATGTATTAAAGATTCTTGAAGAATCAGAGCCAATCCCCTGAAGGAGTCACGACTATTATGAGAATAGAGAAATTGTCATATCGGGAATAATGATTATTAATCACATCTCGAAAGTGTGTCTTTGCAACTTTGCGTTGCACAAATATGCACTCTAATATATGCATGACAATGCTCTTAGCATTATTCTTTATTCTTATTGTTCTTGAAGAGCAAAGAAACAAATGTCATGAAGACTAACTATTGAAATCACATGTTGTAATCTCCCTTGGACTATTCATGCCTATATTTATTTGCAAATAATGACTAATGTCGTGGCAATGGATGAACTCAATGAATGTCGTCATCGGGGGAGTATTTACATGATATTGATCGTAACTCATGAGACTTTGAAGATCTCAAATAATATACCTTGGTGGTGTTATTCTAAATGGAAGTAACGTGATGTTAAGGTTATATGAAATGATCCCGACTATGCATGCAATATACTTGCTAAGTTTCTATGTGCATATGCTTCCCCGTAGAAGGTATTTTTGACATAGCGGGTAGTTACGCAAGGTTCGGGAGAACTCACCTAGAGTATTAACCCTTGATCGAGATTATAGAGAATTCAAAATGATATGATCGAGAAGGTCACAATTTGTCCCGAATACATCTGTTGTACTCTTTTTTTCCTTAATGAGTTTTCTGAAGTATCTCATGTAAGGTTTTTAATGAGACAATAATGTGCAAATGCATTTAACGACAATAATGCACACCATTTCAAAATCCACTAAGGAAGAACTATAAAGTATTCAAGCTTGTATAAGTTTGATACACTATCTAGAAGATGTTGAATATGAACTTATTTTTTTCCCGTAATCCTCTCGAAAGGATTTATTATCTTGAAGGATAAAATTTATTTGTTTTGCACAACAAGTGGTTCTTTTTGCATGAAGCATACTGCTCTTTGTTATACCCATATAATTCATGGAAGAATTATAAGCCATACTTTTGAGTCAAATTCAAATGATGGCTTTGTGAGGGGGGAGCAATTTTCTTGAATTTACCTTGAAGGTAATTGAAACCATTAGAATTATAAAGATCATATTTGCTAAAACATTAAAGTTTATGCATAGATTATGAAGATCAATTTCTATTCACGAAGAATAGAGTATCCTGAAGAATATATGACCAAGAAGGTTAAATGTTGTACTCTTTTTCCCTATGTGAGTTTTTACTAGAAGGTTTCTCACACAAGGTTTTTAATGAGACAACATGTGCAATGCAATTAACGAATGTGATGTACTCTTTTCCAAGAACCGTTTTTCCCACTCGGGTTTTCTGGATGGAGTTTTTGACGAGGCATATGCATATCGTGGTAATCGCCCAAGGGGGAGTGTTGTAACACACACGGACTCTTTCCTAGAAGGAAAGGAGAATGATGAATCCTAATCCTAGTCCGTTTGTATGTGGGCTCTTACCAAAACTCTCCGGCCTTGGATGGAATATAGAAAGAGGAGAAGGAGGAATCCTAATCCTAGTCCGTTTATTGTGTGGACGATTTTTTTATATACTCTAGGACTTATTCGGACTATATATACGTGGGAGATCCTCCATTGTAATTAACGAATATTCAAATGAATAAAAAATAGTCTCCCTACATCTTGTGTCTACTTGTTCTACTTCTTTCATCTACTGTGTGATCATGAGAGACGGAGAGGGGAAGGTCCTAACCGCTGATGACAAGTTTCTTAACAGATCCCACGACGATTGACTATGACTGCATGAGATCATTATACTCCCATACAAAGCCATGTCCAAGATTGTAAAAAAAAAAACATGTCCAAGATGTACTTCCTCCGTTATTATAGTACAACATAGATTATCTATCCATTACCCTTATTTTCATATACCATTTATTGATAATACGTTGAACCACGTCGTCGTTATTCCCTGCCCGCACGATTCCAAATGAACGGCCACGGACAGCTTCATCGGCAGACTTGCTGCTTCATCGGGAAGCTTCTAGCTCCTCCACCACGTGGCACGGAAAGAATGGCGCAGCCGTCCCCTTGGTATCCCAAATCGCCGGCCTCCCTCCCCGTCTCTCGTCGTCCTCCCCATCCGTACCCGCCCGGCCTACCTCCCCCCGTGCCTCGCCGCATCTTCCTCTTCCCGTCCAACCGCACGCACTCGCCGGCTCACCCACCGTCCGCGTCGTCGGTGTCGCCGCGCTAAGCGCTCGCCCCGCATCGGCGCCGCCTCGCCCGGCCCGGGCGACCTCCCCCCTCACCGTCGCGTCCACGGCTCTGTCGCCCTCGCCGGCCTCGCGGCTGGATCGATCAGCCGCGGCGCTGTACCGTCGTCGCAGCCTCGGCGGGGCGGTGGCGCCACCCTCGCCCAGCGCCAGCCAGACTTCTGCTCGTCGCTTAGGGCCGAACCACGCCCCGCGCCCACCGCCTGTTTGCCGCCAGCACCCGGCCCGGTCTGTCGGTAGGAGACCCCATCGGCGTTGTGCGTGTGCGGCCCACTGGCGTGCGTGAGGTTGAAGGAGGGGCGGCCAAAATGCAAATAGAAGCTTTTTCAGGATTCCCAAT
Organism: Hyparrhenia diplandra; assembly: GCA_015847255.1. NCBI lineage: Eukaryota > Viridiplantae > Streptophyta > Magnoliopsida > Poales > Poaceae > Hyparrhenia > Hyparrhenia diplandra. The sequence continues at coordinate 114,482 of JADLZK010009188.1, read as the reverse complement.
GTAAATATCCCGACTCGAGTAAATTAGACCAATTGTAATTTGCATAAGTATAAGGGTCTTTTTTGCAAGGTTGCCGAGGTAGGCCTGAAAGCAAAGCCACGCTAGGGCCTGGCCTCGCTGACGCATTTGACCGAGCCGGGCTACTTTGAGCCCAAGACCCCTTTTTCCTTTTTATATATGGTTTACCAACTTCTTTATTATGAATAGTGTCTGATTTTGTCACTTTTGTACAAATTCAAACATGTGTCCAAAAATTCTAAAAATTTTTGTCTAACATTCTTATGATGATGTTTACTTATGAAAAATATAAGATGTTGAAAATCATTAGCTTTTGCATGATTTAAAATTACATTCTTTAATTCAAAAATATACCTTCCATGTTTTTTATTAATGAAAATTATTCGTATCCTACGATTGCTATTGCTTTCTTCGTTCCTGTGATTTACGTCTTCCTAGCCAGCGCAAATGTGCGGGGTTTCGCTAGTTGAGTTTTATTGCGAGCTAAACTTCTTCATCCTCAATTAATTCCACAAAAATCTTATCATCTACAAGTATGATTAGTTTCATTAAACTCTTCATTAGATATATACATGTGCACTCATTTAAATTTATAGGCGCATATAGTTTTTTTCCTAAACAACTTGTTAAAAGATGGGGGGACTTTGATGACAAAGATGAAGGCACTTATTATAATTGGGAACTGAGGAAGCTCATATAGAGAGTTTAGAGCACTCACAATGCGTAACTCTATCATAGTTTCTATCCTCATTTATTACCCTTCTATTTATTGCTTTTTGCTGATGTGGCGCTATATTTATTGAAGAGAGAGGAAAAACACAAGAAATCAAGTCTTCACGCAAACCAAGACAATCTGTGAGAGTGATAAGTGGGTCATGTGACATCATGATAGAAAATTGCATTGTGAAAGATAGTTTCTTGACACAATGTCCAAGACTATAGAAACCATGATAGTTTCTAGCATTGTGAGTGCCCTTAAGGCTTGACAAGTAGCATATGAGAAAACATCCCTCTCTCTCTTCAACAACACTAGTGTCGCAACAATTAATGATCCGTGCTTGTAAAAAAAAAATGTATGAGAGCACTCACAATGCAGACTCTATCATAGAGTTTAAAACTATTTATTACCTTGGATAACGTGGACTTGAAGTCTTGTTTTTTCTCCCTCTCTCTTCTATAAATATCTTGCCACATCGAGCGCCACCTCGGCAAAATGCAATAAATATGATGATAATAAATAAGCTTAGACTCTATGGTAGAGTCTCGCATTGTGAGTGTCCTGATGGATTTATTCGTCCTTACGAAGCGGGTTCCTTATAGCTTGTACATTGTACGCGTTTTTCTCGAATACCTTGTACATTGTGCGTGCCAAGTAACAAAGAAATACAGAGCATTCCCGGGAATGCACGCATGTAGAAATAGTTGATGATACATGCTCGATCTGTTTGGTTCTCGCAATGGCAAGACTGCAAGAGTTATCTCACTATATCCGGGCTGGCTGGCGACAAGATTATTCAAAAGTTCACTTCTAACGCATGAATGCATGCATATTCGCATTAGGATCTCCACATGTTTTTGACACTTTAGCCCAGTTTCAATGAAGAGTTTCACCTCCCGATTTTCAAGATGTGAAACTTTTTGTATTAAATAGGCGTCTCCCTCAATGCACGATTTCATAGGTTTAAGGGTCTCACAACCTCTCTCTCATTGCGGTTTAATTGCATAATCTCATGGTGAAACTCTATTTCTTTCTCAATGGGGTTTCACCCCCCGTTTCCATGTGAAACGTGCCGAAGTTTTCACCATGGTGAAACTTTCTCCTTCTCTCTCCTAGACGTTTCATGCAAAAAAGTGAAGTTTTCTTGTGACGTATTTGCGTTTAATGTGTATGAAAAACGAAACCCCATTGAGACTGACTTTAGTACATGAGTGTCTCGTTCATTCGTCCTTCACGATTCGAACAAAACTTTGTGACAAACTGACAACTTTAATTTGGCCATACTTCAGATTGGACTACGTTTGTCAAACTCAAACAACTTAAAAGATCCAACCAAAACCTCGGTACGCTCGACATCAGCATCATCACGATTCACGTCGAGAAACAAACAAACCAAACCAAACCACCAACGGGCCGTATATAGCGGTGGAGAACCGACCGATCGCAGCCGCACAGCAGTTGACTGCCCTTGGCATGCAAGTTGCAACACGACCCGCCGAGGTTGTAGATAGAGCGCAACCAGACCAGACCAGAGCCACCGTGGCGGCAAGCGGCACCTGCGGGCCTGCGGCGCGACGCGCGCGAGGGATCGGACGCGCCGTACGCTCCAGCCTCGATCGATCGGACGGACCAGGCGCCGTTACGGGTTTAGTTCAAAACCTCGTGCTCGCTACGGCAACTGCCGGTTTTGGGGTGTTTTGCGTGCATGACTGCGTCCACGCGTCGCAAGGCACTTTTGCACCACACGTCCGGTCCACACCACCGAAGGCACCAACGGAACGGAACGGCACAGCCTAAAATTCCGCCGTCGCTTTCCTCGTTTGGTGGTGGTGCTGGTGCTGGTGCGTGCCTTCGTTCAGTTCCTCCTGGGATCGTGCTTTCACTTCCGCCTGATCCCTGTTTCTCTACACCCCTGAGAACCCTGAAAGATTGTTAATCGCAATACGGTCCTTCATTGGGCACCAACCACAAAACAATTGTTGTACAATTGCTTCTTGCATGCATGATAACATGCTAGTTTGGAAAGGACTCTTCTAGCTTCGGAAAGCATAGCTAAAGGAGTTGAAAATGGTTTCATCATCAGCTTTCCGTCTCGTTTGGGAAACAGGTTTATATTGGTGTATAATCACCAATAAGAGGAGTACGTGATTTACACTTGCATAGTTTTGTACTATGGTGCTGTTTGGTTAACAATGACTAAAATTTTTTTAGTCCTAGGGACTAATAAAAAAAGTCCCTCTAAGAGAGTCTTTTAGAGACTAATAGAGGAAAAGTCCGAAAAAAGTCCCTCCTGTTTGGTTTGTTAGGGACTAAAAGAGACTTTTTTAGTCTCAATGACTAAAAAGTCCCTAAACCAAAACAGGCCCTATGACTCTGGTGGCCAAAGATTTGATCTTAGTTTTTTTGCGTAATAGAGTTTCTCTTTAAGATCATATAATTAGCAGCTAGTATTAGTAGGTCTAAACAAACCCTCTAGTAAAATTAATAATTAGTAGTAGCTAGAGGGCTACTAATTATTAATTTCATCAGCAAGTTTAGAGTTGTCTAATAAGTGCTAATAGTTCATATGCTATTCAACTCACTACCCAAGTATCCAAGCATCTATTAGCAAGGGATCCAAACAACCTTCTGCTAAAAATTAGCAGCTCACTAATTTTGATGCTAATTAATGGATCAAACAACCGCTTAACAAATCGATGCCATGCCATGATTCAACGGAAGCTTCTCTAACGCGTTCAAAGGTCGACAAAAATGGAAGTTGGTAAATTCAGTTACACAAGAATGATGAATACTAAAAGACTCAGGGGGTTAAGTGCAAACATTATTTAGAAGTAAATGATTCCACGCCACTTTTGCTCAACGGGCGAGGTTTTTTGAAAGCCGCCTCCTTTCCATATCTTCCCCTTCCTTCTCTGGCTGGTCCTCTCGTATCCCTCGACACAACTGAAGCCGCCCCCGCGACGCGGGTGCCCGGCAAAACGGTCGCGCTTTTATCCCCTAGGGTTTCGGGCTGCCCTCCCCGCCTTGCATCCATCTCTTCGCGCCCTCTTCGCGCCATCTCCTTCTCCGGTTCGATCCTCCCTGATTCCCCGATCTGGGGGTTGGTTTTCCTCCGGTTTGCAAAGCGTCGGCGCTCCTTTGATTCCGTCTTTGCAACCGTTTCTGTGGAGAGAATTTTAACTGGAATTTTGTTTGTTCCCCATTTCTATGTGGTTTTAGGTGTCTACGGCGGTGATGAGGTAGTTGCGGCGGTAGATGGTCGTCATGGCGGCGGTGAAAGTGGAGGAGGACGAGGGGAGCGCGTGGAACTGGCTCAATCTGGCGGGGTCGATCCCTTTGCCGCCAGCTTCAGACGCAGCAAGCTATGGAGGCGGCGCGGAGATGTCCCCGGTGGTGTTCAGCCCGGCGGACTCATCAGTCTCTGGTATCAGGTAGTACTCTCCGCCGCTGTGAACCGTTCGAGAATTGAGACTCTGCTGCTGTGTTCTAGTGGTTGCTTACTTCCTTCGGACGCTTGTGTGCTTAGTTTATCGGATCGTGGATTGGATGCGGTTTTCATTTGCCTTGGAAAAGTGACGTTTGATGCTTCTAATAGTTTGTCAAGTCAGCTGGTGCGGTTCGCCTGGTAGTTTTATTCTGGAGAACATGTCGTTGCCTTTCGGATGTCAGTAAACTCTATTCTGGTGCCCTGCGCTGACTGTTTGGGCAACAAAGGCGTGAGCTTTTGCATGTAGCGTAGTGGAGTTGAAGCTAGAAGCTCTAAGTTGCTTCGAGCTGTCATGTTCTTGTAATGTCGAGAAACACACATGGGCCTGCGAGTTTAGTCTCTTTTTTTTTACTGAAACTTTATGTCATTATATCGTGTACTGATATTGATTTTGTAGGAAAACTAATTTATTAAATTGTATATATTATCGAGGTTTTAGTGGATCTAAAATGACAGGTTTCAAATGTGAGTGTATTTGTTATGTTTGCAAGACTGCATATTATTTATTCCGTTATTAGGAATTAGGATGCACAGTGATGCACAGTGCATTCATTTGGTTTGGACGTTATTTTTTGAGGTGCTGGGTCGTAGTTGTTTGGAAAGGATACAAGTAAAGGCATTTCTAGTTGTCCATTTGTGGATATGCGATGCTTCCCTTCTGCCATTCTTTTGTTGGTTCAGTGAAAAATTTCGTTGATTTGTACATTTCTCAACTATAGGAACTGCAGTTATTTTTCTTGCCAGAGTCATGTTGAAGGTACTTTGCAATGGTTTTAACATTCAGAGAGAATGGTGATTTCTGTTGGTTATGAAGGTGGTGTGGTGAATGGGTGATACATCATAGTATGAGCCAATTTGTTTATCGAATTCTTTGTTGAATAACTTTCACAAAGGCTATCATATTCAGTATGTAGATAAATTGCTCCTTTTTGTTTACATTATGATGATTTGCGATGGAGAAAGCAGTTATTCATTGTTTACTGTATTGTTCATTATGTTTATGGCTAAACTGTACAAAAAAAGTATGTAGAATCATTCTTCGTTTTTTTTCCATCAATCAGTAGTAGTTTATACAAATTTGCTATCATGGAGTTCTCAGATCTTTAAACTCCAGCCTATGTTGACTGGAAGACTTTCTTGAGTCGTCTCAACATACCGGTCCCCAAGCCCGGGTAAAGGAGGAGGCTTTGCGTTGGGTTTGGCGAACCAAATAGTAAAAAAAAACCACTCAAATGATTGGAGTTCTGTATCTTTAGATAAATAAATAGTTGTTGACTAGTTTTAGTAGTGTGTATGTGTCTGTAAGTTTTACATATTTCTACAGCTGATAATTGCACCCTGTCGTATAAGAAACTAGGAGTGCTATATCTTTTTGTTTCCCTTGCTCTGATGTAGTGATGTTAGTAATGGCTCTCAAGATGACTATGTAGTAGTAAATGTTTAAAAAGGAGTACTTTTGAGGTAATTTATTGATATTTAGGCCAAGAGAACGAAGTTAAAAATACTGGTTGACCAGGAAGATCACTGACGGTAATTCAATAATTAATTTTTGCCCATTCTGAGGTCCACACTTATTTTATAACATGGACTCAGCGACTTTCAGCAAACCACTTTTTCCGAAGAGAACATGTTTATCATACTAACCACTAACTCCCCACAAACAAATGTTCGCCGTGTTAACAAATATTAAGTTGTTTTTAAAGATTTCCTCATGTTTCAAATCCTGATAAAACATTTAATGATTGTAAGCTAATTGTTGAAAGAAAAGATAAGTCAAAGCTGATACTTGAATAATGGCTGAGAAACCCAGGTTACTAGAATTGATTTCCTGGCTGCGCTGTCATAGATGTTGCTTTTTACAATAAGCAATCTATCCATTGTAACTTGCACTTTTTTGTGCTCGATCCTAGTTAGTTTCTCATTACATGAATGTTTATATCTTTTTTTTTAATGTTACTGACCAAATCCTACATGTCAGGCGAACAAGTGGCCCCGTAAGGAGAGCTAAGGGTGGCTGGACATTAGAAGAGGTACATAAAGTTCTCTCAACTTTTTGTACATCTTTTTAGTTAATTCAGTGTATGTTCATTATAATTCCATCTTATGTATCTATATTTCCAGTTACAATTAACTATCCTTTTTCCTTTTTTTTTGTGCATATGAAAATACAAAAAAATACTCACCTTTCTTATAATTGCTTTTACATTACTTTTGCATCACTATTGCATCCGTTGCCCCATCATAGCGAGCCACTAATTCTGCACTAATGCTCGATTTTCAATCTTGGGTTTTCAGCACAAATGCTCAACTCTTTGCTTATAGCCTTTTGTGTGTGGCTGCAGGATGAAACATTGCGGAATGCAGTTTATGCTTGTGAGGGAAAAATTGGAAGAAGATAGGTTTGCTTTCTCCTTTATGCTCTGCATCTCTTACTGTGTATTTCAACAGTCAATTCTGAGAAAAACTAGTAACCATGAATTTATTTTCTTATGCATACAATTCTTGTGTCACAAAAGTTTTTCTACTTATTGGGTGCAGAAATTTCTGGCATTATTATTTGTGTTTTCGGGGTGAAATACGTGCTTAGGCGTGATCACAAAAAAAAAAAAATTGTGTTTCGGGGTAGAAAGTCCTCAACTTGTTTTCCCTCTGAAGTTAGATGTCTATCTGCTCATATGTATGCATACTGGATACATAGACTGAGTTCATTAAATTTTTTTGACAGTAAAAGACTGTGGGGAGATGCCCACAGTACACAAAATTTTCATTAATAAAAGAGTAAGATGGTTCTTACAAACAAAATTTAACTGAAAGCATCAAGCCAAACGCAAAAAAAAAAAACATTCGAAACATCATCTCTAAAACGAACCGACTGAGTTCATTATTGCAGCAGTACTTGAGGTAGCCTCAGATTTTAATTTGAAGGGTTTGAAGCCTGAAGAGAACAAAGTGGATAAGTAGGAATCCTTAAATAAGAATGATTCTGAAGATATTGTCATTAAGTTCTGTCTTGGACATTAGAAATAGGGCTGGTGCCTGCAATTCCAGTGAAGTCCTTTTACTCCTTAGCTTTGTTTAGAATGTGTTGTATTTTTTTAGCTGAACAAGCAAGCGAGCTGTGTATCTACCCTTACAATACACACCCACACTCATATTTCTAAGAATACATTTGCTAGAATGTGTTGTATCATAGACTCATAGTGGATTGTCAAGGCATTCCCAAATCATTTCCATTTATTTTCAATTTCTGTTTCCTCCCCATATTCTTGTTTTAAATGTTCAAGATTCAAGATAGAGCTCATGTTGAAGGGGATTCAACATTCAAGTGTACTTCATTACAATGAAATTGAGCTATTTAGACTTTGGGTACCTTGAAGGTTTCATCCTCTCTTCGTAACCTTACAGAAAGAAATTACAAATGTATAAGCTAACTTCAGATTTGTTTTCTGTATGCAGCTCAATCTTTCTCTGATAGAACAGCGGTACAATGCCTGCATAGATGGCAAAAAGTTATTAATCCTGAACTTAAAAAGGTCCTTGGACCCAAGAGGTTTGTCCAGTTCATAATCTCAGTCCTACAAAATGAATGCTTGCATTTTGTAATAATTTATCATTGGGTCCTTACAGGAAGACGATATCATTGTCAATATGGTAAAAGCACCATGGCCCCAAAAATGGTCTGTTATAGCAAGGTCACTAGATGGTCGCATTGGCAAACAATGCCGAGAGGTATTCATATAATGATGTACCAAGGGTGTTGATACAAACAAATTATTAGTGGAATGCTGCATTTATATTTTGCCTTTAAATTTGAATTCAGAGTGATCTGTTTTTTCTCTGAGATTTCTTAGCACCGTGTTTCATTTGGCCAAGTCACTTAGCAGTTTGTTAAATTTCACCATCAACATAAAAACTGTTGGGGAACACAAAATATAGAATGCCAGCTCAGCTTCTGTTAAAACATGCAGCCCAACTCCTATTCACAAATCACAATAAATGTTCTAGATAAAAATATTTCTGTCTTTTGGTTCTCAAACTCCAAAGCTGAAGCACTCCTGTACTCCTGTGCTGTCTCATCTCTAGAGGACTATGTTTAGTTTACCATGGGCACCATATAAACTTATGGGCGCCATATAAACTTTGATACACTAGGTAGAAGGTGAACGGACATATTGGAGCCATGATTTCCTAGTGTTGCATTGAGGTAGTAAAGGATGTTGTGATTTGCCCACAGCTGCAGAATCATGTGCCATTGGTATTCAAATGTATAACCTTTTTTCTGGTTGGAGAAAAGGCAGAACGTAGTATGATTTCTTTCTTAATCATTTTAATTGAAATCTCTTTTCTTATTAAACATCATAAAATGATTGGCACTCTTTTATTTCTGAAGTTCTTTTGGTGGGGTTGATATTCCCGACTGTGGGACTAATAAATATGAGATACTGAATACCTAAAGTATTGTAAGATTCCATGTGTTACCCATGTTTCTTAAAAAGTTTCATAAAGAACCTAAAGATATCTCATTTCATTTAGGTGGCATAATCATTTGGATCCTCAAATAAATAAGCAGCCATGGACTGTCGAGGAGGAGTGTGTGGTTGCTGATGCTCATCGTTTGCATGGGAACAAATGGGCAGAAATTGCGAAACTTCTTCCTGGAAGGTACTACTTCAAAATATTCATCAAGAAATATTTTTTACTCTATGGATATGGACTATGGATGGATTTAGCCATATGTTGGTTTTGATGTTACTTGAAATATTTGCATGTTGTATTTAAAAGACTAGCTGTTCATTAAATACATGCAGGAATTGTACTTTTCATGAAGACTTCATGTTTTAGCTCCATAGAAATGTAGGTCAGCTGTGCCCACTGTTGATGTGCGTGTTAGGTGTCGGAATATTGTCTGGATATCTCTTTTATCACCAGTTGAGTTATATAGCCAACCTTAAATTTTAGGACAGTACTTTCAACATTTAGTTATATTTTATGTAATTTTAATATTATGAATTTGAGTCCTTGTTTATGGGAAGCCATCTAGTTAGACATTTGTAATCTTTGTATCTGATGTGCAGTTTTTAAATACTTTGTTCTGATTATTAGTGGCAAAAACATTATATCTATAAGTTGAAATGGTAGGAAAGTAACTTTATTTTGTCTCACATCCTCCTATGCATGGTAATACATGACTGCCAAAAACTATTAGTGATTTGCTGCTAGATTTGAAATTCTCAACAAAATAGTGAAATACATTTCTAATTTTCTATTCTTGCATTCTTTCGCCACCATATCATTGAATTAAGCAACTGCTTATACTTTCAGCCTGTTATGATGTAAGTTTGTTCTTGTCTCCAGGACAGATAACTCCATTAAAAACCATTGGAATAGTTCATTAAGAAAAAGGTTAGGTGATTACAATGCCAGAAGCTCTTCACCAGTTTCTGTGCATATGGTTCGTAATACTTTGAAGCATGCAAATGCAAAGCTACCAACTTCTGGGAACCATATTGACTTGAACAAGGAGCCCGATATCTATGTCAAACACCCCCCGGAATCTTTTGATCGTTCTGAACATACAACTCATCTGCACTCTTCCAATTCGAAAAATATCAAGAGCTATTCAGATTTCCTTTCTCTTTCTATGCCAACAGCTCAACCAGAAATTCCGTGTGAGGCATTAGAAGCTAACTGTTCTGCTGTTGCCTTAGCAATGCAAGGGCTGAAAATGAATTCTGTTCATGATAAGGGCACAGAAATAGATTTTTTTGCAAGGATCGTCCTGAAGATCCGCTCAACGTGGATGCAGTGATACTTGCTAGTGGGTATTCAGGATCAGCTAGGGCAGGAGGCAAAACAGCCAACAATGTTTGTGGATTATCCTTGCTGAATGAGTCTAATTCTTTTGGTTCTCTTTGTTTTTTTTTTTTTTTTTTTTGAATTTTCACCGGGGAGGCGTTCCCACCTGAATTATATTCAAGTGCCCCAAAATGGCGACATAACCTCGTTTTTAAGGAAAACGAGGCCAAACCCCCGCCCGCTTAATTATGGAAAACCGGGACTAAAACCGCATAACGGCCTCGGAGCCGAGGCAAGGGTGTGGCTGAAACCACAAAAGAGACAACAACAACAACAAGCTCTCCAAAGATTGGAGAGAGAGGTGGCTAAACCACAAATACATCAAAAGAAAGAGAGAAATTAGCCCAAACGTGAGAGGCACTAGACAAGGCCGCAAGATGTCCACCGAAGCGCCGACTGTGCCCCCGCCGAAAACATACTCGCCCGTTTTTCACCAACGCCGTAGTGCCCTCCACCACTCACCGTCGCTGCTACGCTCGCGGTGGAGTGGGGACTAAGAGAAGGTAGACACGCAAGCAAAGGATCAACGGACACGACGACCTCCCCACGCCGATGGTGCCATCCTCCGGCAAATCAGGGGCCACGCACCACCATCCAACGCCGCCCGCGAGGGGAGGAATCGTGGAGGGATGGCTGCAGCCAGTGGAAACACCACGGCATATAATATTCCCGCACCACCGAGAGACCGCCCGACGGGGCGGGGCGCCCAACGGGGGACACTCGCCGACGGGCGGCAACACCCAACAACCAAGGCCGTACCAACTCAAGAAGGAGACAACTACTGGGGAGAGCACACGGAGAACACAAGACCGTGGCACGAGTTGGACTCCTACTCCGCCGCGGTGGCGCCCCAAGAGGGCCACGCAGCGTCGCAACGTCGCCGCGCCACCGGCCTAGATGACTAGAGCAAGGCTTACGCCCGAGGAGATTGTCGACTGCACATCCACGAGTTGGGAGGAATCAACGCCCCAAAGGGGGTGAACGGCGCCCAATGGCGTCGTCGCCAATCGCAATGAGGGGTCTTGCACGGCCGCCTGGGTTCCAACTTCGTGGACCCGGCCGGCGACAAAGAGCCCAAGACCAGAACACTGGCGTAGCCGGAGGAAGTTGATGAAGACGACACGACGAGGGGACGGCGAGGAGGCGGTCAGGCCCCAATGACCGAAGATGGCCGAGAGAGCTGCCTTGGTCCGGTGGCGAGAGCCCAGCAGCCCCGCACCACCAAGGCGGGTTGGGGGGTGGTGGGGTGGGTCGGTGGGGGACCAGCTCCGGGCGCGAGCCCCGGCGCCGTGCCCGGCTCGCGGCGTCGTGGGTCGCCGCAACCCTAGGCCGGCGGCCAGACCAGCAAACCACCGGATCCGTGTCGGAGGGGCCGGGATCGGGGCGCAGTGGTGTGGATCCGGTCGCCCCGGGCGCCACAACTTCAGGCCACGAAAGGCGCAGGGTCGGGAGGAGGTTGGGGAGGGGTCAGGGAGGGCACGGAGCGAGGGGCGCGCCGGACGCCGCCGTCGGGGTGGGCGCCCCGGCGGCCATGGCGGCGGCCGGCAGGGGTTCCGCCCCGACGGCGCCAGTGGCTTTTGCATCCGACCGCGTCGAGCCCGGCCGCCGGGAGAGAGCGGTGACCCGGGAGAGGCGATCGAGGCGAGAGCACGTGTCCCGCCGACTCGAGCCTCCTCCTGCGCGAGAAAGAGCCGCGCCGCCGCCGTCCTAGGAGCCGCACGGCTTCCCGGCTGGACCGGGCGGCGGGGCAGGGAGGAAGGGGTGGGAGCGGGGCCGGCGGCGGCGGCTAGGCTTCCGCCGGGGTCGCCCGAGGGCTGGGCGGCGCGAGCCCGGCTGAATCGTAAATCCAATCAACTAAATTCAATCCCGTGGGCGTTGAGCGGCAAAAACCTTTCTCTTTTGTTATGAGATACCTAAGCTAGAAGATATTGTCCCTTCTCAGTCCCCTGTTTTTCTACACATCATGTATTGGAAGGCTGTGGGGATGGATTCCAATCACCCATTGGCTATAGTACCTCCCCCTGTGGATGGAGAAATATCAGACCAGCTAAGTGTTGAATCAAAATTGAAGAGTGCAGCTGAAAGTTTTCCAGGTACTCCTTCAATTTTAAAGGCGAAGAAAAAAAAAAAGGGAGAAAGCATCACATGCTCAAGATAGTAATCTGAAGACCAATGTATTAAACAGTGATGATTTTCATACTCCCTTGTCAAAATGCACTGCAGAAAGCTCGCATTCGTTCAAGACTGCAACATTTTTGTCCTTGGGTCCTGCAGATGACGAAGGGTTATCTGCTGCTTTAGGGAGTTTTGATGTTTCCCCTCCATATCGACTAAGGTCAAAAAGGTTGGCTATCTTGAAAACTGTTGAGAAGAGGCATCTAGATTTTTCATCAGATGGGATGGACAACTGTGATACTCCTGATAATGTGAAGAAGTCTGTTTCCTGGAATACCGAGTGCACCAATTCCCACTCAGATGTTTCAAGCATGCAAGAAAAGAAAATGAAGGAGCATATGATTGGCTTGGAAACTTTGGCCAAGGAGTCTGCACAAACAATCAAGTATTCAAGTTAGATCTGATATAGTTCTACAGCCTCGAGGTATTATCTAACTCTCCTTTATGGAATTCTATCAATTATACCTGGATCTTACTCCACATTATATATGCAAGGTCCTTGAAACGCCTTGATCATGAGACTTATTGCTTAGGTGGGCAACTGGCATCCTAATTTTCTCTCTATCTTGCAGAGACAAGGTGGGCAAGAATGCCTGACGTGTCTAAACTGATGAAAATGTTCCCAAATACAAAAAGAAGCATCACCTGGAGAACCAGAATCTTCTGCGGTTGGACTGATCCATCCAGTCATTGTACAAAGACGTCTCTTAGTCTTATCCTAATATATACTTTGCTTTATACATATATATAGGATGCATTTCTATAGTTACATCATGTGCATTCACAGAGACTAATTCAATATTATTAGAAGGTGCCATAGCTTACAGATAGCTTCAGGAATTTACAGATGATGAAAAACAAATGACTACCAGTGTTGCCTCCGGAGAGTGTTTTTGTCCAACTTAGTTTTTGCTTTTACTCTCTTAGCAATGATGAAATGAGGCTTCGATGTTCCATTGCGGGTCCAAGAAATCAGAGCTCGTCCAACTCAAATCTGACATGCTACCTTAAGTTAAATGAGTCGTTGACTTTATCTTCGGTTGCAAGTAAACCGACGTTCTTCTTTATTCATGAATGATATCTACCTGTGGGTTACTTGCTTTGCTACTCATCAGATGATGCCTGCTCTGTGCCATGCATATTACATCACCTAGTCCTATACTCCTATGTGGAAGCAATGTAAATAAACAGATGAAAAAGGTCTTAGCCTTTTTTTGATCTGGGAACCGAAAGAGTGGTCTACTTTGTTGGACAGATCGAGTGTCCTAATCATCTACCACATTCCTACGACATGTTCTCTACAAGATTGAAATGTGTCGCATGCATGCATAGTCACAGCTTCAGCTACGTACTGCTGACACTGTCGAACAAAATATTATTTTTCCAACAGAACTGCATGCATGCGTTGTCGAACAAAAATCTCACCCGAGAGCAACCAGGAAAACTTGGAAGAGGAGAAGATCGCCAGCACAGGAAATTAATGAGCAACTGCTTACCATCTCGATCGCATAGAATCGTAGCTGATAGCTCGATAAGGTTGTGTCAGGCCCAATGCACAATGCAGGGTGCAGCAACGCTGTCAAGGATCATCATCGGTTCCCTTACCTTCCTCACGTCCCTGTTTTAAAAAGTACTTTTTGCATGGTTGTTTGCTTGTGCATGCGAAGTACCTTGGCATGTAAGGATAAATAAAAGGGTTAGGAAACTAGATAGGCTAAAAGCCTATAAAGGGGCTCAGCCTCAGATTTGTGGATACACATCTCCGCTCGAGGTGGTCGCTTGTCACTCCAAGCAAAGAACTCAACCACTGCTGATTTAACAGATTTTTCAGGGGTTGGTGGAGCCCCTAAAAATAATAATAAAACGTCCGGCAACTTTTCAACTGGTTTTCAGAGGGAATTACACTCCCATCGACAGGTATTCATACTAAATACTGCACGATGATGCAAGGTTTATGCATGGAAGATCAGGCTGCCAAAGAAGGATATATAGATCAGTAGCATGCTTGGTGCCAAATGGCTTCCACTCTGCAATCAATACTTCAATAGTACATATACTCCATCCATCCATGAAAACATGTATTCTAGCAGTGTCATATTTTAGTATATTAAGATCGATTGACCAATTATAAATAACAAAAGTTAATAAATGTCTATGATATCAAATAAATATCATTAGATTAATTACGAATTTTTTTAGTACAATACGAAATGTATTTTAGTAATAAATTGATTTAGAGCCATAGATATGAATACAATTCACTAGAAACTTGATCAAATGTAAACTATTTTTTTTTCGAACGCAAATCATAGTTACATGTTTTCCTAGACAGGGGAGTATAAAAACGATGATGTAAACATTGGTGATGAAAATCCTTGTAAACAGATGGGTCCATCGGGCCTAGATCAATCAATGAAAAATTTTAAAAAATCAACTGGCTATTAATAAACCAAGCGTTCTTTTTAGGAAGTCAAAATTTGTCTGAATTTTTGCATTATCGTACCTCAGCTAATTAATGTTAGCTTGTTGTTGGCTTCTTGATATAAGTGTCGTCCGTAACCAAAGAATTTGTCACACTCCCAAGATGCTTTTAGGTGGGAAGCAGATTTATATATGGTTCCTTCGAATGAGAATAACTAGAACGACTTAATGACTTCTTAGCTGCTATATATAGTCAGCATAATTGCTACATGTCTCAACTCAGTAGGAATTTATTACTATATGATGACAAGTAGGACTCTAATTCTACTTGATACAATCTCTAAGATTTTGTTTTTAACTCTGACCACACATATTTATACTTCTTGCATTCTCCCTTAGTCCCAGCGGAGCAAACTACCATAGGATTTTTTTTTTTTTCTTTTTGCGATAAGGAAAAATTAAATTGATTACTAAAACAAGTTACATCCTCTCATTACAAAAGTAAACCAAATTACTCCACCTCCATTAATGGGAGACAAGAAACCTTAAAAAGCCATAAATTCTATCATCTAGGATCATCATCCCAAACGGATATGCCAATGACACAAGGTCCGATCTGAACGGACAAGGCCATCTCACCATCCACCGCCGTCATCCTCATACCTATCACTTTTGCAAAAGAGGAGTGAACTGCTAAAAACTCCACATGCAAACATAATGAAATTGGCGCCGCCCGATTCGTCATCGAACTCATCGTCATTGCCTTCACCGGATTCGCCACGAGAGAACACAAGTCCAACCGACATCCGTGATAGATATCGTTAGAAAACTAAATCTCACTAGCCCATCGCCATGGCTGCATAGAACCACAAATGAGATAAAGGAAGGGCCGAGTGTACCTTATTCTCCATCAATGGTGATGTCTTTTTTGCCATCACCGCCGAGGAACGACATGCTCCATTGCTCCATCGATGATCTTAAAGACGCCTTTACGCCAGGGCCGCCCTCTTCGATTGGATCTCCTGAGAAACCTTAAACCCTTGAAGACTTGATCTACTAGGAAAAAACTTATTAAAACGATGGATCCCCACTCCCTTCAACCCCCGGCGTGATGCCTGAGGAAAAGGGAAGGGGACCAAATGATGGTGGAAGGCGGAGTGCGCGACGCCTCTAGGGTTTGGGGGCGGCGGCTCTCTATTTGTGTCCATTGGTGACTAGGCGACTTGCAACTACCATTGGATTTAAAGTCATACCTTCTAAAAATCTTCTCCGCCTCAACATCATTAACTATGTCTTTGGCCGATGATTTGGTACCTAAGGTTGTTCTCTGTTTAGGGCTTGTTTGGATATGCATATATTTGCCTCAATCCACGGGTGTTAGAACTAAGTTACACTCCAATCCATGTGGATAAGACAAATACATGTGCATCCAAGCAAAACTTTAGAAAAAGTAGTCCGATATCCCCATGTGTCTGAGATGCCGTGAGGATCTGTTGTGGACAAGATCTGTGTGCATACTCCTACATAATATCTAGCTCTTGAAAGAATTGTGATCCTCCTTAATTTATACAATATATAGTTTGTTTTCTTTTCAACTACTTCCCTATAAATTTATGCAATAATCTTACACGCTAGATATTTGTGCATTCTCTCATTTATGTTTATTATCTCGTGTCTCTTCTCGTTTGGTACCATGTGAAAAATATATAACTGAAATGGCTTAAATCCTCTCATTGATGTTTATTATATATAGTCGGCATAATTGATGTATGTCCTTGCATGGGAATACTGTATATGGCAAGTCTATTTGAAGGTACAATACAAATATACTATATTTTAATATTCTAGAATTGTATTTTTTATCCCTAATTCGCATATATCTATATAGCCGCCTTGTCGATGGCGCACTTCGCTTTATAGTTTTGTACGTAGCATATAATTTTTGCGAGAAGGGGCGGGAGACAGTAGACGCGCATGTTGACTTTGGCCGCACTCCAAAGCTACAGGAGTGCTTGCGTGGCATGGACCACTGTGTAGAATGATCTCAATCCCGAAGTTGGGCCCAACGGACCAACTTCCCTTTTGACCTCGCGCCTCGATGGGGGCCCAACCCATCTATGGTTGGAGGCCCCCTGTCACACAAGCGCAAATATAAAAGAGAGGTGGGGGCCGGGCATGTTCACGAAGTTCTAACACGGCCACCCCCCCACCTACAAAACCCCTAATCCGACCTGCAGAGGGTGCGCAGCAAGTGACGGAAGTGCCTCCACGCCGCCGTCGTCGCCACTGCATCGACCTCCACTCCATCGGCCGTCGCTGCCTGTGCGCAGAAGACCGATGGGGGACTCAACACCGCCGCCACCGGCTGCCGCCGGATCCAGCTCGTAGTCCCCGCCAAGTCCTCTGATGGTCGGTAACTAATACTAGAACCCCTCTGTTCTTCCGTTTACTATTAGATCAAGTAGCTGCTAGAGTATCTAGGGTTGTTCTTCATGTATCTATTAATGTTACCCGTCTAGATGCCATGCTAGTGATCCGTTTATTCTCACACAGCCAGCTCTCTCGATCTATCTATCAGCACAGCAGGCTCAGCAAGCTGAGACCGACATTGATGCGACCGCCAGAGAGTTGTTAACCAATCGGCGGATCGAGCAGCCGCTCGAACCGCAAACGAAAAGCTACTGAACGGAGCAAAAGGCCCAATTGCAATCGTGAAGCATGGGGCAGGCAGCACGCATCCACCACCAGACAGAGTCGCCAAACGGAGCCCGGCGTTGGAGATGGCCTGCAGCTGCATGCCTTGGCCCCCACCCACCGTTCCAGCCAGTATATATGTAGCCCACCCCCCCGTGCTACCAATTACCAAATCATCCATCGCAGCGCAGCTGAACAAGCAGAGTCCCATTTGTCAAAGGGCCTATACCTAGCCAAGAGATCGATCGATCGAAATGGCGTCCTCGTCAGGTCTCCCTTCCAGCGCCTCTATCCCAGTCGTCGCCATCGTCATGGCAATGGTGCTGCTCCTTCTCGCCGCCGAGGCGGCGGCGGCGGTGGCCGAGACGAGGAAGTACCAGTTCGAGGTGCAGATGACGAGCGTGACGCGGCTGTGCGGCACCAAGAGCATCGTGACGGTGAACGGGCAGTACCTGGGTCCGACGCTGCTGGCGCGGGAGGGCGACCACGTGGAGGTCACCGTGGTGAACCGCTCCCCTACAACGTGAGCATCCACTGGCACGGCGTCCGGCAGCTGCTGAGCGGGTGGGCCGACGGGCCTTCCTACGTCACGCAGTGCCCGATCCAGCCGGGGCACAGCTACGTGTACCGGTACCAGATCGTCGGGCAGCGCGGCACGCTGTGGTGGCACGCGCACATCTCCTGGCTCCGCGCCACCGTGTACGGCCCCATCGTCATCCTGCCCCCGCCGGCGTGCCGTACCGCGTTCCCGGCGCCCGACGAGGAGGTGCCGCCCGTCATGTTCGGCGAGTGGTGGAGGAACGACACCGAGGCCGTCATCGCGCAGGCGCTGCAGACCGGCGGCGGACCCAACGTCTCCGACGCCTACACCATTAACGGACTCACGGGGCCTCTCTACAACTGCTCCTCCGGCTCCGCTCAGGATACGTTCAAGCTCAAGGTGAAGCCCGGCAAGACGTACATGCTCCGGCTCATCAACGCCGCACTCAACGACGAGCTCTTCTTCTCCATCGCCAACCACACGCTCACCGTCGTCGACGTCGACGCGCTCTACGTCAAGCCCTTCACCGTGGACACGCTCGTCATCGCGCCGGGGCAGACCAGCAACGTCCTGCTCGCCACCGCCGACGTACCCCGGCGCGAGCTTCTACATGGAGGCGCGGCCGTACACCAACACGCAGGGCACGTTCGACAACACCACCGTCGCCGGCGTCCTCGAGTACGAGGACCCTTGTTCTTCGTCGTCTCCATCCCAGAACAACCCGGTCTTGGCGCCGACCCTGCCGCAGATCAACGACACCAGCTTCGTGGCCAACTACACGGCGAAGCTCCGCAGCCTGGCGAGCGCGGAGTACCCGGCGGCCGTGCCGCAGGACGTCGACCGTCGCTTCTTCTTCACCGTGGGGCTCGGCACGCACCCGTGCGCCGGCGCCAACGGGACCTGCCAGGGCCCCAACGGGTCCCGGTTCGCGGCGTCCATCAACAACGTCTCCTTCGTGCTGCCCACGACGGCTCTGCTGCAGGCGCACTACTTCACGGGCGGAGGCGGCAGCTCGTCCAACGGCGGCGGCGTCTACGCCACCAACTTCCCGGCCTTCCCGCTGGTGCCGTTCAACTACACCGGCACGCCGCCCAACAACACCAACGTGATGAACGGGACCAAGGTGGTCGTGCTGCCGTTCGGCACCAACGTTGAGCTGGTGTTGCAGGACACCAGCATCCTCGGCGCCGAGAGCCACCCGCTGCACCTGCACGGCTTCAACTTCTACGTCGTCGGCCAGGGTTCGGCAACTTTGACCCCGCCAATGACCCGGCCAAGTTCAACCTCGTCGACCCCGTGGAGCGCAACACCGTCGGCGTGCCCGCCGGCGGCTGGGTCGCCATCCGCTTCCGTGCGGACAACCCAGGTTTAACGACTAGCTTTATATATTTCCGTTTCCATTCAGAGATCCTAACTGAGTCGAACGCACTTCTGGATATGCAGGTGTGTGGTTCATGCATTGCCACCTGGAGGTGCACATGAGCTGGGGCCTGAAGATGGCATGGCTGGTGCTGGACGGGAGCCTGCCGAACCAGAAGCTGCCGCCTCCGCCATTGGATCTACCTCAGTGCTAGGCGCACGTCACAAACTCAAGACCAATGGCCAATGTTGATTTGTTGATTTCCTCAGTTCCACTGCATTATTTTCCCCATCAATTCATCAATGCAGCAGCTGCACTGCGTTTTGGTATTCTACCGCGATCGTCTTCGATCAGCATACGGTCGTCGCGACAATTTCTTTCCTAGTTGGTGTGATTGTTTTTGGTTACTGGATTGTTCAAGTGGCCATGCATGGTTTCTGTGGCAATATTGTGAGAAATTGCTTTCGTTCGGCGGAACTTTCACTCTTACGAGTGTATGCTTCTTGTAATCTTTCTTGTAGTTCAAAGCTTGCCTGTAGCTTTTAATTTGCGTGTGTGTGTGTATGTACGGGAAGATGTAACCTTGCTCTTTCCCCAGTGTGACAACTAATAAAAACTGTAATGTGACTGATTTCTCTCAATCCATATCCATACCTAATAATGAAGATGTAAAATTTCCGGCCATTTTTTTTTATTCATGACCTCGTTCGAGATCTGTCAATCTATCAAAATTGTCCCAATTCATAGCATGTTACCTCCTCTATCTACGAAAGTTCCCGTTTTTCGAGAAGTAAAACAGTTTGAACTTTTGATCAAAATTATAAAAGATACAAACATTCTTAATACAACATTAGTATAATTACATTAGTCATAGAATATATTTTTATATTAAATTTATTTAGAGACATAAATATTAATACCATTGGCTATAAATTTAGTTAAACTTAGGCTAGCTCGACCAACACGGAGAGAATACAAAACAACTTTAGCTATGATTTCTATAGTAAATAATTGTTTTTGCTAGCTGTGAAAAACACTGAAACACCTATGATACCTTTTCTTTTTCTTCATTTCTTCCTCCGTTTTTTTTTTTTTTTTTTGACAAAATATGATTTTTTTTTTTCTTCCCTTATTTCTCTCTCAAGCCTCAACTTATCTCTTGCATCAACAAACTCCACCGCGTCTTATCTCCAGGACTCGACCGCACGCACCATTGCTTTCTCGTCCACCGTGACACCGCCGCTGAATTGGCGCGTAGCTGGGCCAGTCTAGCGCCGGCGCGTGCACGGGGACCAGCGCCGCGCCGCTTCTGCCCCTCCCCACTCCCTCGTCGCCTTCGCCGGTCCGGAGGCGCCTCCACGCCCGCGCCATGGCCGCCTAACAGTTCCACTCTCACGCTAGAACCAGAATCCATCTCCACTCGCCGTCACTGCAGGCACCCCACGGTCATGTCCCTCTCTGCGGCTTCGGCGGCGGTTGCCAGCAGCGCCGCGGCCTACAGGTACGACACGACCCGCCCGGTTGCCAGGCTCCGCTTCTGCGGGCTCAGGCGCAAGGCCCTCCGGCTCCACTCGCCCCGGTCCACGCCGCAGCTGGTGGCCGCTAGGCGGATCGTGGTGGCTGCGGCGACGGCTGGCAATGGCGCGGCCGCGAGCGGCGGATTCGACTACGACCTCGTGATCATCGGAGCCGGCGTCGGCGGTCACGGCGCCGCCCTCCACGCAGTCGAGAAGGTTGGTTCCGTTCACGCTGTTCTGCAGGTCTCGCTAGGGGTGTAATAGTAATATGTATGGTGGGCTTTGCTGCCAACGTCGTCGTGATCTGGTCAAATGCAGATCAAGAGATGGTACATTATAAAATTTAACCGGAATATTGCACGATGGCACATGCGTCTCTTCTGGGGCTAGAGCTATTGATTGGAAAATCTCTCTGAACCTTTTTAGATGATTCTATAATTTTATCATTTTAAGATCTTTCAGTAGTTTAATTAAATAATAGTGTTGTATAGTAATATCAATGTTGAGCAATCGAAAAATAGCAAGAAGATGGAAAACACAGTTGCAAGGTGCCTCTGAATTTATGACTTGCTTAGAATTTGCTGGACTGGATTTTTTTCTCAACTAAGAAGTACTTGTGACAGTAAATTTTATACTATTAAGATTAATAATTTTGCTTGCTCTATGCCTCTATATGTTAATTATTTGAGTATTTCTGTTGGTAGTATGGTTCTCACTAATCGGGGCCAGTGGATCAGTATAGTTTCTTTATAATATACTGCTAAAAGGGATGATGAAAACTTCCTCTCTTTTTGCCTTATCATGTATCATTTGTTGTATTTTCTTAATTATATTCTGTTTTTATTACTCTGGTCAATCAGACATAATGGATAGCAACAATATAGTCTTTTGTGTTTGGCACCCACTTGAATTGCTTATATTCTGGCATTGCCTTCAAGAAGGGACAAAGATAGATTGTTCTTTTATTTTCCTTTTTTGAAACTATGCTGTTACTGTCGCCAGTGCATTGAGTTTGCTTTGAATATATTGGAAACTATGACTATGATAGACTATCTTTTCTTTTTCCTTTCAATAGGATTATTGCTTTGCTAGTTCTGATGGCTACTAAATTCTCAACTTAGTATGTGTTTTCTTTCTCTTTCACAATAATGATTAACTATCCGGATGTCAGTAGGGCGATATAACCTATCAGTCGTGGCTGGGTTTTTTGGGAATTATCCTGTGAATGAATTTCATTATTTTGACCGAAAAAGACTGTGGAGATCCCTACAGTGCCTTCAACTTTTATAAAATAAAAATAACAAAGGGTTACATAGTGTACTTACAACAAAGAAATGAATTTCTTTATTGGTGCAAAATCCCATATGCTTTGGACATGGACCTTTATCTGTGCTGACATATTCAATAAATGTTACTAATGATTTTTGAAAAATTCTCTCATACAGGGTTTAAAAACTGCCATAATTGAGGGAGACGCCGGTAGGTGGAACTTGTGTGAACAGAGGCTGTGTTCCGTCAAAGGCTCTCCTTGCTGTTAGTGGTAGGATGCGAGAACTTCAAGATGAACATCACATGAAATCACTGGGCCTGCAGGTGATATTCTCATAATGGAATTACTGGTTGTTGTCTCGTGTTTTTATGTATCAACAATGATTTCCAAAATGCAATGCGCTGTGCTAATTGTTTTACTATTTGGTGTTGGCACATCTATTTGATCAGCAAATTAACAATGCTTTGGTAGATTCTTTTCTTAGCTTAAGGACCGTAATAAATTTAAAGGGCACTTTTTTGTCATAGTAGCTCCAGTTTGTAAATGATCTAAGTGAAGTGTTCTTACACTTTTGGATTTATTATGTTCATCTTTGGTTCTTTTTCAAAATTTTATGATGCCTTGTCTTTGCTCCAAGTATATGTTGGCCTATACTGAATTCGATTTAAAAAGGAAATCAACCCAGAATTTACCTTTTTTCTTAGACCATTAACAATGATGTGTATACCTTTTATGTTTGTATCAAGTTATTCATTCCCTAACCCTACTAATCATTTGTGATGGTTGTAATAGGTCTCATCACCAGGATATGACAGACAGGCTGTTGCTGACCATGCAAATAATCTTGCATCTAAAATCCGCAGCAACTTGACTAATTCAATGAAAGCTCTGGGTGTGGATATACTCACTGGTATTGGCACCATTGTGGTGGGTCATCTGCATCTTTCCTGTGGTTGTCTTAAAAAAATCAGATATTTTGCTATTAGAATGTCATGTTTGTTGCAAGAATATTATTCACATCATCTTTTCCAGGTATAAGACCTCACTTTTTCAATTGCTATCCGTAGCTATCAACAGACCATGCTTTGGCTAAATTTCTGGGATCTGTATCCTAAATATAGGCCTTTTCAAAATTGTTAAAGATTTTGTACTCCCTCCATTCTAAATTAAATTGTTTTTGGCTTTCCTAGATACGTAGCTTTTACTATGTATCTAGCTATGTACCTAGAGAAGCCAAAATGACTTACAATTTGGAACGGAGGGAGTGTATATGTTTAGCACTACTATGACTAAAGTTAGCCAATTTCTGTTGCAACTTTCGGATACTACAATGTGCATCTACCTGAATTGAATTTTGAGATATTCTAGGTATTATTTATGCTAAATCTGAAAATTATTTGTATTCTTCTATATGATGTTGTGTATAAATATTGAGTATCATTTGTAGTGATTAAATATTCTGTTTCTGATATCTGTAGGGGGGGCAAAAAGTGAGATATGGGAAAGTTGGTTTCCCAGACAATGAAATCACTGCTAGAAACATCATAATTGCCACTGGATCTGTTCCTTTTGTCCCCAAGGGCATTGAAATAGATGGTAGTTGCTGTTTTTTTTTGAATTTCATGTCTGTTTTTTTTATAACTTCATTTCCCCAATACATTTGGCCTAATGAAAGGAGAAACAACGCTGTTCCAAGTTCAAACTATCATGCTTCAGATTATTTATGCTTCACGTTTTATTCATATTTTTTTTCTCAAACACGCAAGAAGCGGTAAGAGCCCTTACAACCCCACAACTTTTTTTGAGCACAACTACATCCCCACAACCATCCATGCTTAGATTATATTCACGCTCTTGTCTCCAAAAACAACCTCAAACTATATTACTATTATCATAAAATATTTTATCCTTTAGCTCATGCAATATTTTGCAAGACATAGTTTGCTGTGAGTCGTGTTGGACATCACACATTTAAGCCACTTTGAGATATTTACATATTATTATTCTCTGATTTTCTATCTAATTAAGCTTTCATAGTAGTTTATTCGTTTGCCATCATCACAGGACTATGTGTATTAAGCTAGTTGTAGAAATGTAGAAGTTTTCCATCCTAGACACTGCCTGTTATATTGTAACACGCCAATAAGTAGAAACATCAGGAACTGACTTCTACTGTTTGAATGGTTATATGAGTGTTGAGTGATCTTTTCTTTTGTTCTACTACATCCTGGAAATAACTACATAAGAAACCAGATCTAGCTGCCCTGCTGTTTTTTAACTGTATCTTGAGTGCATGTAGCTTGTAGCACAATCACCCTTGAAGTTTCAATGCTCCATCATATATGCTGTGTACTACAGCTGAAATGCATTTGTTGGCCATTCCTATTGCATTGTACCATTCCTTTAAAAGCATGCACCATGGTTTTATGCAGGTAAAACTGTATTTACTAGTGATCATGCACTAAAACTTGAGTTTGTCCCTGAATGGATAGCTATTGTTGGAAGTGGTTACATTGGACTTGAATTCAGTGATGTATACACGGCTCTGGGAAGTGAGGTATATCTTAACCTCTAAGTAATCTAATCCATAGGATATGCATGCACACTTTTTAGTTAACCTTAGGGGTAGCTGTTGTGGTTAACAGAGTATGTGGTGTGTGTGCTTTTCCGGCTCATGAGCCATCTCCGCCCCTTTGCGCTCTCTCTTGCTCTTCTCCATCTGTTCCTCTGTCCCTCTCCCACTCTTTGTGCCAGATCTTCTCTTTATATATTTATTTGTGGCCTTGTGGGCATTTTAAATATTGATGGCTTCTTGGTTAGTCACACTAGACCTTTGTGAAAACCTTGTAGTGGAATCTGACTGGATCTGCTCCAATCAACATATAGTGGGTCTATTCTTTTGTTTCCTGAACTGGATTGTAATGTTAGGTTCCAATCTATGGTGACTAAATTGACAGTAAGGATTTCCCATTAAAAAATTACAATGTGAGAATGTACTGGACATGCTACATTATTTCTTGATCTACAATTGAACTTTTACTGTCAATAGATGAAATTTCATCTATATTTATACATTTTTTTATCAACCAGGTTACTTTTGTTGAAGCTCTTGATCAATTAATGCCTGGATTTGATCCCGAGATTTCAAAATTGGCACAGAGGATTCTTATTAATCCTCGTAAAATTGACTATCACACTGGTGTTTTTGCAAGCAAGGTAAAAGTTAAGATCACTCAAGCTCTTTAATGATGTCTAATCTTCCAGCATGATTGTATAATTTATACCTCGAAGTATTCATGTCTCTAGATTACCCCAGCAAAGGATGGTAAGCCTGTTTTGATTGAGCTGATTGATGCTAAGACAAAAAGAACGCATAAGGAGACACTTGAGGTAAATGATAGTGAACACTTCCTTTTTCCCTTCAGTACTTACTGTAGATGGTTTTCTCTCTAATATTTAGGTACTTGCATCACTATGTTCTCCTGTGCTGAATGGTTTACACCAGTAGATAGCTGCATGTTGATGCCACTATCAGATATTAGCGGTGTCAACCTAGGTCAAACTGTTAGGCCAAAGTAAATGTCAGAATAACATGGGAAGTATGTCATAGGATGATGCTTGCAAATGTTATTGGCAACTCAGATGTTTTACTGTTGGATAACCAGTTATTAAAAAATTTTATATCTGTGTAATTAAATTATCATGTTTATTAAACAAACAGTATTTCTGCTGGTTCCATAAACGATATATGCTTGATCTTGAAACTTGGATTTGCATCCCCAGGTGGATGCAGCACTCATAGCTACTGGAAGGGCACCCTTCACCAAAGGACTTGGGTTGGAAAATGTAAGTACTTGGAAATGTTTGCTATCAGAATTTGCTAATTTTAAATATGGTAGCATCCAAAAGATGCCCTTTTATGCAGATCAATGTCATTACACAACGAGGTTTTGTTCCTGTTGATGAGCGGATGCAAGTTATTGATGCAACTGGCAATGTGGTATGCTAAATATGTGATGTGTTACTGTTACTCTTTGTTCATTTACAACAATAGTAGGCGTTTCATTCAAGTTTGCTACATAAACACCAACTGGTATGCAGGTTCCTAATTTATATTGCATTGGAGATGCCAATGGTAAGCTCATGCTTGCTCATGCAGCCAGTGCACAAGGAATCTCAGGTAAATGTTGTGCTCACCTGTTTTTCTTTTTATGCATGCTCGATGCTGGTCACTATTGTTATTATATACGAGCAAATGTTTATCTGAATATAGTTGTGGAGCAAATCAGTGGGAGGGACAACATCTTAAATCACCTAAGCATCCCAGCTGCATGTTTTACTCACCCTGAGATCAGTATGGTTGGTTTGACAGAGGTAAGTGAAATACCATTCTCCAATATTAACATCCTCTGTTCAACATAGTGGAAATCTGCTTGGTAAAGTTAATTTGACTAGTACATTTTCTTAAGTATAGGTGCAAATGTGCTGTCCCTCCAAGCTGATCATAATGCATGTCTGGCATCTGAAGCATACAATAAAATCACGACTTGTTTTTTCAACTTTTTTTGGGCTAAAACCAAACTTTATGACTCTAATCAAAGTTGTTTCCTGCTTTTGCAGCCACAGGCTAGGGAGAAGGCTGACAAGGAAGGATTTGAGATAAGTGTTGTAAAGACCAGTTTTAAGGCTAACACAAAAGGCTCTGGCAGAGAATGAAGGAGATGGACTTGCTAAGGTAACACAGTATTCCTTTTCCATCCTGTTGCATTCTAAATTTATTCAATGGAGAGTTCAGTGGATACAATAACCAGGCCTATGCTAAGGAGTCCTTTATCCGTGGCGTAACTTCTAAATTTAAATTGACGATACATGTACTATTTTGCCTCAGATGATTTATCGTCCGACACCGGAGAAATTCTTGAGTTCATATTTTGGGCTTGCATGCTGCTGATCTCATCCATGAGGCATCAAATGCCATTGCCCTTGGAATACATGTGCAAAGTGAGTTTGTCATGCATTCTGTTAGCTGTGTAGCATTTCTGCATTTCTGTTCTCTGCATAATGATAAACTCCTTTTTTTTTTTTTGGGGTGGGGGGGGTGGGGCCGTGGGGTTGGGGAGGTAATGCATAATGATAAACTCTTGATTTTTTTTTTTGAAACCTTTTTTTTTTACGCTGCAGGACATCAAGTTTGCTGTTCATGCACACCCAACGCTGTCTGAAGTTCTGGATGAGCTCTTCAAGGCTGCCAAGGTACATGGGCCTATTTGACCCTATGCTATATAGTATATACATATGATTCTTTGTGTGAAACACACAAAATACAATTTGTGCCTTGTGCAATATGAACAAACTGTCTTGATATTTTTTCCCTCTCTCAACAGGTTAACACAGGTGTTTCACATTCTATAAACGAGCCAGTTGCGGTGTAGAGAGGGAACCATAGTATCCGGCCCCAGACCCAGCTATATAACCTTAGTACTTAACTTATTAACTAGTCTGCTACTCACAGAAAACTGATTTTGTAGCCATTTGCGGGTATTTTCGTTTTGAGTTCAGGATTTATGCCAACAGTATCTATTTAATGAGAAAAGAGATCCATTGGTGTAGCCTATGTATGGGAAAATGTAAATTCTGTAGTCCTTGTGGTGAAAGTAAACGTACAGTTTCTTTACGCGTCAACTTCGCTGTTGTGAATCTATGCTCCGCTTGAATTGGATAGTGTGGGCTTGTTTGGTAGAGAGCTCCACTACAACGAATGTTTGTGAATTTTTACGTGTTTCTCCAGGAGAAATGCTCCAAACCTAATTAATATTTATATTTAGAGAGAGGTCTGGTTTATCCTGGTGTTTTTTTTTTTTTTTTTTTTTTTTGAAGAACAACGGGGTGGTGAGTGCCCCACTTGAATTCATTCCATCGATTCTGGCAGTGCCGGTGCACGAAATTGCCCGTAGTAGGCGTTTACAGAAAAGGTTCTGAAGCTACAAACAGGTTACAGGGTTAGGTTACAAATTAGACAATTATATAGCAAATAAATTGCACCAAACATCACAGATGTTTCTATCTTGGGGCGGCAGGAGACCACCCTCCCACGCTTTGAGCATCCAGTTTGCAAGGAGAGGGAGAGGGTTTTTTACCGACCGGATTAACCAAACCGCCGGGGTCCGGTTTCGGGTTACCGGTCCGGATTCGGGTGAACTCGGCCGTTACGGGACGGTTTGGGTTTAATTCAAATGGATTCAAAATTTCCGGGCATTCGGTGAAAAATCCGTAAACCGGAAGGTTTGAATTTATACCGCCCGGTTTGAGCGGTTTCTGGAAAGGTTTGAGCAGTTTGAACGGTTTTCAAAATTCAAAATGTAATTTTTTTTTATAAAATGCTAAAAAATTCCTAAAAAATACTTCATGATTTTAAGAATCCAACGATGTCAAAAATTACTTAAATTTGAGTGTGTTTGGTATGTTTTTTCGGCCTTCATGATTTAATGGGCCTTAATGGGCCTGGTTTGTGTATTTTTCTTTTTCTTTTTTTTTCAAACTTCAATTCAAATTTTTTATACCAAACGAACTCAAATTTGAAAAAAGTATTACACGTTGGCTTCTATAAATCACGAACTATTTTACAATTTTTCACGATTTTTTCAACTTTCAAATTTTGAATTTGAATTCTTTTTCTTTAGGGCCATAAAGCGGTTACTTGATTTACATGATAAAGCGAGCAGTAAAAAAAAAACCTGGAAGAATCAGTTGAGGTTCGGTTTGCTTATTTGCCTGAAGACCATCATGACGAACCTGACAACATAGCAAGATGAAAGTATTGAAGTGCTTGGGTGGAATATGTGGCGGTCTTGGCAGTTGGCACATTCAAAGCTCGGCGACGGGGGCACTGGGTTGGATTCCCAG
Source organism: Hyparrhenia diplandra (assembly GCA_015847255.1). Classification (NCBI taxonomy): domain Eukaryota; kingdom Viridiplantae; phylum Streptophyta; class Magnoliopsida; order Poales; family Poaceae; genus Hyparrhenia; species Hyparrhenia diplandra. Next base: position 85,522 of record JADLZK010009188.1, on the reverse strand, counting down.
GTGCGCCTAGAACAGATTGGCGACTGGTGATTATTGGTTTCCGGCGCGGAGGGTACATAACTCGCACATGCAGAGTCAGGATGTTTTGTGGAAGAGGTTGGCACGACATTGCACCCTGTCCTAGTAGTAGCCATCAAAGAACCTGACCCGATGAGGCGCCTTGCTTCGCCAGACATATGAGTAGATCCTGCTTGGTTGGTCTGGAAGCTACAGGGCTTTATATGGCCCGATATTGCGCAGGGTTCCATCAGGGGAGGAGAAACGGGACCTTCTGGTAGAGGATCTGATTCCACCGACATACGGTTTGTGTTCACTTCATGAAAAGTGAACCCAGTCTTCTGATCGCAGGTCGCTGTCGAATCTTTTTTGACACACATAAATGAAGTATTAAATATAGTTAAATAAAAACTAATTGCAAAACTTGGTGAAAGTGCGAGCGAATCTTTTTGGCTGGTTGAGTGCATGGTTGGACGATAATTAGCAATCTGACGAAAAGTCTTAAAGTGGCCGAACCCCAAAATATTTCATCAACTAAACACCCTTGTGTTGGGAGAGCGGACTGTTGCGGGTTGTACAGGCGCGAATCAGCTTAAGGAGAAGGCATGCATTCTGAGTTGCAAGGTCACAGGCACCCAGACCGCCCTCCTGTTTGAGCATATATGGCCTTGTTCAGCTGACTAGGTGTAAACCTCCTCTATTTGGGTGGAAACGTGAAACCCCATAGAAATATACTCAAGTGTTTTAAAAAATTGACTGCTGCACATTCGCAATGCATCAATGCAAAGTCGAGACAAACACAAAGCAGCAGATAAATAAAGACGGAGAAAATTGTGAACCTTCTTTTACTCAAACAACCACCTACTAGCAATGATTTATGAAAAATATTTATGTATAGTAGAAAACATTAAAATATGATGAGGGCAGCCTTCCTTCCTACCCTCTCTGCTCCTCCCTTTCTTCCTTTGAAGTACACATGGCCCATAGTCTCCGTCCCTGACGTGTGATGTCTGTTGAATTATTAGGGAGTGTTAGTGTGTAGGGGAGGAGGAAGAAGAACAGAAAAGAAGCCCAGGAAAGCTCCATCTCACCTCTCCACCAAACACTTCTTGGTAGGATAATGTGAAGAAGCTTCCACCCACTGCCTTTCATCTCTTCTTTAACTACACTAGTGATTACCTAGAAGTCTAGAACATGACAATGTGAGATCAGACAATATAAGGGAGGAGAGGATTCACAGGGGTGCTGCCGAAGGGATTGTGGGGATCAGGAAGATGAGGTCCATCTTTGTTATGCGCCATTCTTGCCGCCTCCACTGCAGCAGTGCTCTTCCATGGGTCCGACGCGCAGGAGCTGAGCAGGGCCACCGTACAGAGAGAGGATCTCAGGTGCGGGGGACGGACTCTCTCTCTTTTGGTTGTGTGCTTCCTCCATTCAGTAGAATCAGTACATCATCCAAGATGCCATGAAACTCAAATGCAGACTAGTTTTCGTCTGAAGAGTGTAGGGGACATTGATGGATTTTTATATGAAAACTTAAGTTCTGGGCCAAGAGTGCTTTTAGCACTGATTATTATATATAACAATAGCTTAACAATGGCATAAACAGGAAGGCATTTTTTTTTTTTTTTTTTTTCTTAGGAAATGTAGGTGTTGGCTATATATGTGTGATAAGATGGTGAAGGCAATAGGCTAACAAAAAGCATTATCCTATACAATTCTTTTTTTTTTTGAAACCCTTATCCTATACAATTCTCATGTTACAAACAAGGGTTTGATCAATTTCACTATGTAATACGTACCCCATAAAAACGCAGGCACCAGCGGTGGCGTTTTAGAAATACGACCCTGTGGGCAAGCTCAAGGTCTACGTTTACGACCTCCCGGCGAAAAATACAACACGGGCCGGTGGAGAAGGACCCGCGTTGCCTGACGCACATGTTCACGACGGAGATCTTCGTGCACCGCTCCTCCTCTCCAGCGCCGTCCGCACCCTGGACCCCGAGGAAGCCGACTGGTTCTACACCCCCCGTGTACACGACCTGCGACCTGACCACCTCCGGCCACCCCATGCCCTTCGACTCCCCGCGGATGATGCGCAGCGCCATCCGGCTCATCGCCGACCGCTGGCCGTACTGGAACAGAGTCCGAGGCGCCGACCACTTCTTCGTCACGCCGCACGACTTCGGCGCCTGCTTCCATTTCAGGAGGAGAAGGCCATGGCGCGCGGGATCCCTGCCGTTGCTCCGGCGCGCCACGCTGGTGCAGACGTTCGGGCAGCGGAACCACGTGTGCCTCAAGGACGGCTCCATCACCATCGCCCTACGCCGCCGTGGAAGATGGAGGCGCAGCTCCTGCCGCCGGCGACGCCGCGGTCCATCTTCGTCTACTTCCGGGGGACTCTTCTACGACGCCCGGCAACGACCCGAGGGCGGGTACTACGCCGGGGGCGCCCGCGCCTCCGTGTGGGAGAACTTCAAGAGCAACCCGCTGTTCGACATCTCCACGGTGCACCCGACGACCTACTACCAGGACATGCGGCGCGCCGTCTTCTGCCTGTGCCCGCTGGGGCTGGGCGCCCTGGAGCCCCCGCCTGGTGGAGGCCGTCGTCTTCGGCTGCATCCCGTGGTGATCGCCGACGACATCGTGCTGCCCTTCGCCGGACGCCATCCCGTGGGCGGACATCGGCGTGTTCGTCGCCGAGGAAGACGTCGAGGCTGGACACCATCCTCACGTCCATCCCCGTGGAGGTCGTGCTCAGGAAGCAGCGGCTCCTCGCGAGTCCGGCGATGAAGCGCCGTGCTGTTCCAGCAACCGGCGCAGCCGGACGCGTTCACCAGATACTCAACGGGCTGGCACACAAGCTCCCCACACGGCGACGATGCCTTCTTGAGGAACGGACAGACCGTACTCAACTGGACGGCTGGCCCGCCCAGAGACCTCAAGCCATGGTAGCTCACGCTGGCGGTGGTAGCCTTCAAATTATATAGTGCTGGGCTGCCATCAGCCAAATAGTTTTTTTTTAACCATACGTACGTACATCTCTACAGGCGTTGTAGGACTAGTGCTGCATTTGTGAATATCATACCCAAAATTTACAAAGTTTTACTCCTGCTGATGTGCATTTGTGAATATCATACCCAAAATTTACAAGGTTTTACTCCTGCTGATGTGCATTTGTGAATATCTTACCCAACCTTACTAAGGCTTTAACTCCTGGTGATCTCAGTGTCATTTAAATTATCCTCAGAATAAAAGTTCTCACGTAATCCCCACATAAGAAAACTTAACTTTGTGGATTCATATCTATCCACTTCCATCCACTTGCTATAGTTATAAAAATTCAAAGTCAATGACTTGTTTGTGCTTGTCGAACAAAGTAGGCACCGGCTACCTGATACAAAAAATTCAAAGTTCAATGACTTGTTACATTCTATTAGCTTCCACAAAGATTCCAGCACCATCTTATCAACTGTCGTTACCAGCTACAGACAGTCAAACCTTCCTGACAGGACAAGCACACTTTTTGCGCCAACTCCCCATTCATACAGAATCTTTCAAAACATTCGACAAGATACAAGATTCAGAACATTTGCTGATGCCATGAAAGAGCCCAAGGCATACAAATGCATTTGTGAAAATCCAAATGCATTTCCACATGGCATAATCAACGAGCATAATCAGCGAGAAGCTAATTTATACAGTTATTCTTATGGTGCAACAACAAAAACAAGAATCTATCGAGAATGAGCACTCAATGTACAGCTCTAATGTTGTGGGAAAAAAAAACACGTGGGTACAACCTCACCAAGTGGGGATGGATGAATCATCAGGCAACTCAGCATTCTCTCTGCTGGTGCTTGGCTCTTGTCATCATCATCGTGGAAACCTTGCTTAAAGAGGTCGTAATTGGTTGGCTCCAGTGCCTTGAATGGACGTTCTCCTAGTACCCTGGTTAGATGCGTCTGGTGTAGGACTTCAGCTTCTCAAGCAGCAACTCTGCGATTTCGCGCAACTGCTCCTTATGCTCTGTTATCCAACTCAACTGTTTTCTTATAGGCCTTGCCAACCCATTTCCGGACCTCAAGATCAATGATGGATGCCGTCTGATTACTGTAAGGCTTGGTCATTTCAAAGCCATCATCCTTCTGAGGAAGGATAGAAGCCCCAACCTTTTCACTAAAACCATACCACGGCGACCTGTGCATATGTCATTTTAGTAAATTTCTCTAAGTCATTCCTGAGCACCAGTTGAGATTTTGCCAATCAAAACCTGAAACAAAGCTCAATTAGCACCTTTCAACAATATGCTTATAACAATTTCTGGTGATAATACTGTGAAATAAACTGATATCCCAACATAATACATTTGGAACACAGGTAACTGATTATTATTTCTTACCATGTCTTGAAGGAATAATTTGAGATTATATACAATATTTAGATAGCAAACCAATTGAAAAAAAAGTAATGGTATCGATATTTTTATCACATGGACAGAGGAGATATTCAAAAATATTATCGTCTTCCTTTGTCCCCTTAAAATGCAATCAAAAGTTTACATGATGCAGTAACCTGAGATACCAAATGATTATAATTTTTTCTACTAAATTGACAACTATGACCATATTCACATGATCTGATCATAATTTAAGTGGCGACAATATCAATGAAGCAGGCTATAATTAATGTCCTTGTTGAATGTAGGAAGTTCAAAATAACAGCTGATTCACTCTATTCAAACATTATAATGACTTGAATTGGTTATATAGATTTAAAGGTATAAGAGAAACATCCATGAATCCTGGTTGTTTATCATAAAACATCGGCAGAAATAACATGAGTAAAAGAAAACTGTACCTCCTCTGCAGCTCGACCACCTAATATCATGCATGTCATATCAAAAAAAGCTGCTCTTTTTGTCATCAAAAGATTTTCATTTGGGGCGTACTGTGCAAAGCCTACAAAGCAGCTGTTCCACGAGGAACAATTGTAACTTTCAGAAGAGGCTCTGCATGCTCCAAGAACCATCCAGCAAGCGGCATGTCCAGATTCATGGTAAGCAACAATGCAGTAGCCCAGTTTGCTAATGACCTGCAAAAGGGTTAACATGCTAAGGGGCCAGAATAAGGAATAAAAGTAATTAATGTACAAAAAAAGAATGGCATTACATAGAAAAATAAGGCTGCCAAAATACTTAATTAGGATCCAAAAGTAAGACATTGAAACAATGCTACTGACAGTTCTAGTACCCTATTTTTCTTCTCCAAACCACCAATGATCCTATCAATCGCAGACTCAAAATGCTGCATGGTAATCTGAGTTTCCTCGCTTCCTTCTTAGCAATTAAAGCAGCTTCATTACAAACATTGGCAATGTCAGCTCCTGCAAACCCAGGTGTCAAGGCAGCTAGCCTTGGCGAATAAAATGATGGTTAAGTTGTCCAGCTTAAGCTTTTTAAGATATATCGCGGAAAATTTGATCACGACCCTTTATATCTGGCTTGTCAATTGTTATCTGGCGATCAAACCTTCCTGGCCTTAATACTAATGCCTTATCAAGGATGTCAGGTCTATTTGTCCCAGCAAGAACAACAACACCAGCAGTTGTTCCAAATCCATCCATCTCTACAAGCAGCTGGTTCAAAGTACTCTCAATGCTCATCATTTGAACCTGAAAAACCCACGTCCTCTTGCACCCACCAATAGCATCGATTTCGTCAATGAATACAATACTAGGAGCACACTGCCTAGCTTCTTGGAACAAGTTCATTACCCTGGATGGTCCAACACCAACAAACATTTCCATGAAATCTGAACCAGAAATAGACAAAAAATGGCACACGGACTCTCCCCGCTGTAGCTTTGGCAAGCAAAGTTTTCCCTGTCCCAGGAGGACCTACAAGTAGAGCCCTTTGGGTATTTTAGCTCCCAAATCTTCATACTTCTTGGGGTTTTAAGAAAATGTACGAACTCCATTATTTCTTTTTTGTTTTGTTTCATCACAACCGCTACATCCTTAAAAAAAAAAATACCTGGACCAACAGAAAAGTAGGCATTAGTGAAAAGACACATCCAGGAATTTCATGTAGTTTACTTAATTTCTTAAGAAAAGGGTAAACAAAAGCTACCATAAAAACTAAACAATTGAGTTATCAGAGGACAAAATTAGCCTGTGCATGAAAAAATTATTTATCATCCATCAAAAAACAGAAATAAGAAATAACAAACCTTATTTTTGGAGTTCTTGTCCATCTTCGTCACTGTAGCTTTTCCAATGTTGAAAAATACCTCCTCTTCCTTTGCCAGGGCCACCTCCAATATTGAAACCACTCTGCATCCTTTTCCCCCATAAAATATATCAGACCAACAAGAAATGCTGTTGGGGCAAACCTCATAACTTCTTGGAACCAATTTACTTCAGCAACATAAGTTACTGGAACAAAGTCATGTGGATCTATTCCCAAAGCTTCCTGGGCTTCCTCTAACTTCTCTTCAAATGAATCAACACTACCAATATTGAAGTAATATTGCATCTGCTGGCAGCAGGCTTTGCCTGGAACATCAGTGGTAGAAATATGGGTATCACTATTTTGGCCTTGGCTCTTTGGAAGAGGAGAATTCCTGATGTAGACCTTCGCTACTGATTTATTTGAAACAACAATGCGATCAACTAAACCAGGTTCTAGTAACTTGTTCTTGAACTCTTGGAAGCTTATCTGCAGATATTTGATACAAAAGATATTGTAATGAGCCATTATTTACGTGAAACAATATTGTTGGACAGTTGTCCAAATACACAACAAAATGAGTTCCCAATACTGCATTCACATTCAAAGGCTGGAAAGGAAACTTCAAGCAAAAGCAAATAGTAGCAAACTAACAATTCTCATTCATCGGCACAAGAGGATCAATGAAATTAACTTCAATTTAGGGCCAGTAAATTACACAAAGGTTACTCTGCAATAGCATATCGTCTCTAAGATCTTTGTCTCTTATGGTCCTACTCCTTGGCTTTTCTCGTAGCTTATTACTAATCCTGGAAATTTGACTGGAGATGACAGGGGCAGAGAGTTAAATATAGTGTCTAGCCTTTTAAAGCCTATATGGTGGCGTAGCCTTTTTCCTCCATTTCTTTGAAATTTGACGAACAAATTATGCAAGTGTGCACAGAACAAACATACATAGATTACCAGTTCTTCAGGGACTAAACATAGCCCAACAAACATTGCTTACCAGAAAAGGAACAGATGAAACTATCGACTTGCAGAATTATTCCAAACAGAATTAACAAAAGTATAGGAAAGTAATCACCTCCTTCTGGTCTGCGGTGCTAGATGACATGGATGACAGCATCAAGCCAAGAATCAGTAGAGGTGCAAGGAAATTCTGCAGGTGTTTCATAGCATTGTCCTGGAAATTCCATCCTTCATCTGTATTTGATTCCTCTGCACACCACAAGATTACATTTCATCAAAAGTGAAATAGTTAGCACTGATGTGCAAATCATTATACATTTCTACTTCAAGAGCTATTTATAAATTATTATTATAGCTGGTATAACAATTCCACAAAGAAGTCGCAGCAAAAAGGAAAAGAACAAATCACATGTTAGCTGTCCACCTTGTTAGTCAACTCAAATATACGCACCAATTCCATTTACTATAGGCGCATGAAAAGCTATGATATTTGCATTCATAACATGGCTACCTCCTATACACAGACAAGTGAAAGCACAAGGGAAACTTTACGCTTGATTCAGACTTGTTACTCCCATCTCCTTTCGGCACCTCCTTCTTACCCTTCCGGGTAGTAGTTCTCGTAATCTAAAATCAGAAAAGGAGCATCCTTTCATAACCAGGGCCACCAAAACCCAAACTCATTGATTGATAATAATAATCTCATAAAAAAAGAGAAACGTACTCTTTCTTTGGACTCGTCCGAGAAGAGGCGTCGGAACTGTGGGCTGGCGAGGATGTATCTCCAATCCACAGTCTTGCCCACGGCGGGCTTCCCAAGAGCTGCCGACGAGGCCGCAGTCAACTGCGGACCAAATCTATCGCCCATCTCACCGCCGCCGTGAACAGGCGGCGGTAGCGGCGGCGATGCGGGCGGGTGCTGCCGGAGGCCCCCGAGCTGGAAACCTAAAAGGAACACCCAAAGGTCAGACCTGCGGGCGGTGCGGATGTGCGCGAGAGGGAAGGGGGGATGAGAAGGGAAGACTTCTCGCCTGGCGCGGCCGGGAGGAGCGCGCGGACCGGCCAAGGGCGCGGGCGATGGAGGCGAGCGTCATGTCGGCCGGCGGCGGCGCCGTGCGCGCATGGGAGGGTGGAGGGGCCGGGGCCGGGCCGTCCGGATCCAAGCGAGAGGAGGGTGGCTTCGTCGAGGTCCAAGTCGAACCACTAGAGATGCGTTCTGAGATTTTTCTGGGCTCTGTTTGTTGTGATGACGAGAAGGAGGAGGGAAACGCCGCGGCGGCGAGTGGCCGTGGCCCGTGGAGGGAAGCCAGCCAGACCGAGACGGCGGGTTTCGGGCTCGGGCGACCCGGCGGCGCTCACGGGATTAAGGGTGCCGTTGAGTGGTGTCCACCGCGTTTACGGCTTCGCGTTGATCAGGAACCCGAGGGGTTGGGGTTGGGAATTTGGGGTGCGCTGGTCTGGCATCGGTGATTTTTGTGCAAAAAACGTTGGCAATTCTCGTCGTCTCATATAAAAACTGGTGACGGTCTAAATTTGATTCGAATTTGTTTTTCTACGTACAGTTTTCAAAGGAAGAATTTATAAATAGAAGAATAAAAAATGATGTTATCAGAAAGAAGAGTACGGGACGGTAGGCATGGTCAGGTGGTGTAACACGGGGACGGCAGTGGTGAGGACAAGAAGAATTGTCCTTTAAGGTCTTTTGGGGTAGGGATCTTGTTTTTTCCATGTAATTGTAACATCTTGGCAGCTACGTTGTCTTGCCAACTGTTTTTAATATAATCTTATGGTAAGCATACGGCCCCGCTTGTAACACGGGACAAAAAAAAAAAAAAAAAAAACAGGGTCGGTTGGCTAATCACCATCCACAACTATTTGATCCTCCCACTTCAATCTTGTTTCCCAAGAAAGGAAGAAACGCTGATGGATTTTTCTTAAAGAAAAGAGGAGCACTGCTGGGTTAGCAACTTGCAGAGAAGTGGGAAGAGGCTGAGATAGCGAAGCAGTGACGTCAGGCGTTCAGCACATGCACACACACGGTCTATTTAGAGCTGTTTCTCCCTGGATAAAATAAAAATAAAGATAAAAAAAAGCCCACAAATGACGCAATTTGTTCTCCCTGCGTCCCAACGTGGAAGCGGAGGCGGCTCACTGTAACAGCAATTTGGGGGAATCCTCTTTTCTTTCACATGCCTCGCTCATTTAACGTCCATTGGCATATGCGCTCCCCATTACAGCACGTCAGCAACTGTCCTCAGATTGTTATAAAAAACTGTCTTCAGATTAGCATGTATCTAAAGGCCTGTTTGGTTTAACCCCATAAAGTTGATTTTCACCAAACTTTAGTGACTAAATGCCAAATACCCACTAAACTTTAGAGGCTGGTCCAATTAAAAGATAAAATTTAGGGGTTTGGGCCCTTAAAAACAAGTCATGAAGGGGTAGCCTAAAAGTGACTAAAGTTTAAATCATGGGATAGATACAAAATCCATGGGCCCTTTTTAAGGTTGTCTTATGTTTTCACCAAGACAATTTAACTGAGAAAATCTTATGTAAAAAATTTGTCCAATGCCTATAAATGTTTTAACATTTAATGGTTTAAGGCAACATATGGCTTTTTTTGTCATTGGTGTCTAGTAATACTTTTGTTTGGTCTGTCCTGTTCCCCTCAGCGAGGTTTTGATTTTAGAGATCCAACCATAAATGTTATTCTTTACATTTGCCGGTGGAATGGACGGTTATTTGCATCCCATCGACGATCGTGAGATTTGGTGTATTGGATGTATTTGAATCGCCCAAACGGCCCTCGGACAAGAATCTCCATATTGCCACAACTGTTTGCTCAAGGATGCACGGGATATGAATATGTTTTTTTTGTGCTTCTCAAATTGTGTTGTTTTTACTATGGCTTTTTTGTCTATTTTTTAAAAAAATTTTTATGCATGGCGAAGTTCTGAGACCTGGTTAGAGACACTAAGATCAACACGCCATTACTTTCATGGATCGATCATGGATCAATGTCAATGGTCTCTCGCTACTTCTGTGGTTCAGATCTGCTCTAAAATCAGTCAGGACGTCGTTGAACCCTACCCCCACTTCATGAGCATCTCCAAAACCACTCCTCACTAGAGAAGTAATAGGTACATACTCAGTTTTTGCAAAAATTGGCACCTGCAACTTGTTCTTTTGTTTTTATGAAATTTGTGGTCAGTTTAAAGGTGGGAGCGTATGATTGACCGGCTGAGCTATCCGTATCATTTGGACTTGCTAAGTCAATGACTACTATGCAAAAGGTGGATTGAATCATTTTAAGCTTAAATAGGTTCTACTTTCAAGTGATTGTTGGCCCAAATATGCATCGTTTTTAGGCTAGGCCATTTGCTTCCAAGAGAACATAGAAAAAAAATTATATGGGCCTGATTAAACTTGTGCCCCAAATAGTTTTTAATGCAACAGTGGATATGGTCATTTTGAGATTAAAGAATTCTACTAATCATGTGGGCTCATCATGCCGGAGCAATTTTGGGCAAGCGTCAGGCTCAGGTTTTGCCATATAAGGAATCAATTTAAATTCAGATATAGGATAAGGCCAAAATCCATCCACAATAACAAAGCCAATTTCAGAGATTTTTTGGGTCTAGCTATACCATATGTTCTCTACTTTCTAATAATGACGCCCTTTCGCATGCAACAATATTAATTTTTTTGTGACTATTCAAAAGGTAACCCCATTTTAATGCCATAAAATGTGGAAGTGTTGGTCTATCCAAACTTCAATGCCATATAAAACATTTATTTAATGATGTTTTTTATTCTCCATTTCCTTGACAATTTCCTAATTCTTGTTTCTAAGGCACAACTGGTTTTTGTCTAGGGACAAAGAACATTTTTGAATGTCATTGGTTCATGTCATAAGATGATTAAATAGCAACCTATAATTATAGGGCCCATCTATCATATTGAAAAAGGAATGTCCATTTATTGGAAAACTGTACTTTTTCTTGCATTTTTATCATGAAACAATTTCACAGGGTGTAGTATGGTTATAAATGTTGGGATGAAGTTGTGAAGGTGCAAACGAAGCACAATTAATCAATGACTTGTGAAGAATCATGAAGAGAACATCTACACCGTGGAAACTAACAATTCCAATCACAATTGACATAACAATTTACGCGTGGAAAACCTCCTCAAGGTTAGGAGCAAACACCACGCGACCAACCGGTCCACTTCAAGCTCAAGCTTCCACTATAATGAATAAGACCGTCCACGTTAGTGGTGCTGAAAAAATTTTTAGTATGCCATGTATGTGTACCGATGCTTCAACTCCAGCTTTTCCCACAACATCAGCACCGAGCTTCCTTGTGCATGGACCTCACCATCCTTTCCTTCTCTGACCATACAGTCCTCTCCGTCCGCCCAAATCCACCCGAACTCCCCCGCTTAAATCAGCATATAGAAACCACCACCACCAAATCAGTCTGCGAAACCACACAATCAATCTCTCCATCCCCAAACAAGGCCTTGCTCCAAATCCTGAATCCTATTGTGTCTTGGATATGGTCGCATTACTCATCGACGGGCATCTCGGCACACGTGAGGCGGTCTCATCGATCGTCGTCGCCCGATCGCGGCCGCGCTCCCAATGGTGGCATGGATTTGATCCAAAGGTGGAGCTCCCTCTCCCTCTCCCCGCCTCCCTCACCTCCATCGGGGCACCGGCTACATCAGGAGGGCACTTCCTGTGTAGCCTAGATGTTGGCCTTGGTGCGGTTCGCTTTGCGCCATGGCGGCGCCCCAAGTGCGTGGCTCGTGTGGCCTCGGTGTTCGGGTCCTCGGCGCATGTGGCGGCCTTGGTCTTGGCCTCGCCGCGCCATCCTTATTTGTTTACCCGTGGTCGCCGTCCCACTAGTGCTCTCACAACCCTAGCCCCCACAACGGTCTCCTAGAATACTATTTTCTATTGTTTCAAGCAATCGAGGAACCTACATGACCCGATGCTTACTTTTTCCCTAACTTCGGCATAGCCACAAATCGGTAGGCATCGATGCTTGTAAAGGAGAGAGAGTTTCGGCACCGGTATTTTACAAGATTGTAGGTAGTCTAATAAGTACAAGTATTCTTCTCTAGAGCATCTAGAGGATTACACTAACAGCAACACACTCATCTAGTTACAACTAGTGTCAAAAGATATAAAAATGGGTTCAACATGGCTTGGTGTTAAGCCTTGACCCAAGTGATTAGCTTCTAAGTAAGTCCCGAGAGGAAATCAACCCGTCCATTTGAACCATGATACAAGGGCCACACACGAAGGGTTCCCAAGGAAAGACGGTTTACATCTTGACCACAATTAGTTATAACTAGTATCAACTGCAACCACAACCTTCTAGTAAGAGGAATAACAACAGCTAAACAGATAAGTCAGAGATTTTGTCCCCCCTCAACAGTCAGTTCATATCTCACAAACTACAGCTCCACTGTGTACAAATTTTGGTAGGCAAAATAGATCCCCAAGTCCTCGAACCATTGAACAGATTTCAGCTCAATCAGACACCGTTTGAAACACTCAAACAAATCATCTACTAAAACTGCTCTATCATGAAACTACACTAACCCGAACTGACAAAACCCCTCACAAATCTAATGTTATACTCAACCAATCCTCAATGCAACTCAACAAATCGAAGTACCCTAAGTGAGGCATGACTCATGAGCCCACCAAGTTTGGTGGCAATCAAACCACGTTTGAGCCTCCACTTACCGGCTTACCACTGTACATATCGAGCCAACAAATCTGGACAGATTTCCTTCTTCTACTTTGTCCTCTCTTCTCTCTTGTTGTGGTGTGTTTACATATAGCCAGCAAATTACCACAATACATATCTTTCAACAAGAGAGAGATGAGCTTTAAACAAGTGAGGAGAGGAGCATAAGGATGTCAAAATATAATATTTCATTACAGATATTAGCTAGAGCAAGAACATTTGGTACAACAATCGAAGTGAACAATAATACATAAAGACCTTGTCTTTCATGCCAATTTACTTGATACAGGAGAGGTGAGACCATGAGCTCACAACTTCAATCTCACAAGTCCCTTAGCCTTTTTATGCGATCTCATATGCTGATGGTAGCAGCCTGGGTACTGGATGAGCCATTAACGGCACAGCTCGCTGCAGCAATAGGGTGAAGGCCTCCTCCATGTTGAGCTTGTCTGGCGTCTGTCCTGCTGGCAACTCCCAATCAAACGCATGCACCAAAGTGGCACTAGTGAGTGTGACCATCCGCAAGCCCCAGCTGAGGCCGGCGCATATCCTCCGACCTGCTCCAAATGGTATAAGCCCAAAGTCGCCTCCTTTGACATCCACATCCGAATGTGATCCACCTGGTAAGAACCTTGCAGGGCGGAACTCGAGAGGGTCAGGCCACAGCGCCGGATCGCGGGCAATGCCCCACACATTGACTAGCAGCTCGCAGCCCTTGGGGATGCGGTAGCCGGCGACCTCGCACTCCTCGGCAGCCATGCGAGGAAGGGAGAGCGGTGTCGACGGGTGCAGACGGAACGTCTCCTTGATCACCGCGTTGAAGAAGGTGAGGTGTCGGAGGTCTGACTCGGTGACCAACCTGTCGCGGCCCACGACAGTGTCCAGCTCCTCCTGCGCCTGCCTGAGGATGTCCGGGTGGCGGATCAGCTCGGCCAGCGACCACTCCACTATGGTCGACGTGGTGTCTGTCCCTGCTACGAACAGGTTCTGGCGTGTCCAGGAGTCATGCATGAACAATAGACACAATGAGCAACTACGTACCTTCATTAGAAGTTCTTAGTAGTTTTAGCTTTGTACTGAAGTTTTTGGACAAATTTATAGAATAATATACAAATATCTTCAACATCACATAAGATTTATTATTGTGGATTATATTTAACCAGTCCATTTATTTTATAGTCTGCATATCAGCATATTTTTTCCCTATAAACTCGATCGGTTAAATAAACAAGTTTGACTTAGTACGAATTATATATAAAAAAAAAAACCGACTTGCAATTCATGGAGGTTGCCACATAGCTATATATTGGGGTTCGGATGTTGCAATCTGATCAGGTAAAGCTCGTTTATATATTGGCAATGTATCAACGACAGCCGAAAGCAGTAGCTAGCTGGTCATTTTGGTACCGTGAAATAGAGACTAAACAACTCTCTGACGCGCACCTATCCCTGAAAGGGAGAGGTGCAAGAGGACTGAGGATTTTCGCTTCATTCGTCTACATATTTTGATTAAAAATGAATAGACCGCGCTGATATTTGATTATTTAGCAAAAGTCACTTTTCATAAGAGCTTTAGTGTAAAAATAGCAAAAGTCAGTACTCTAACCAATAAAAAATCTTAATGACTAGACCTGATATCGATTATTTAGCAAATGATGTAAGAGAAAAAGAAACAGTCTCATTCAGGTGACTTTTTAACCAAGATACGATTATCATCCCTAACGAAGGCAATCACATCCACATCATGTGTCTTCTTCACGTGGTATGCGATTATGCTGACATAATGCACGACGACTAGTAAATATATTTTATATGATAATAGTACTTTTTAACAAAGAAGAGTTCTCGACCTCTCTCGAGGCCATCGTCAGCCTACCGTCAAGCCCCTATTTTTTTTAAAATCACGCCTGTGCGTGTTGCTTTAAGGGAACCGTCAAAACCCCTATTCAATCGGCCTGTTTCAACTTATTCTCTCTTAGCGAAATTAGTTGGCTTATCTAGTACAGTATACACTTTAACGCATAAATTGTTCTCGGCCTCTAGAAGTTAGGCTATTGTTATGGTGCATGAGTGATACTCCATACAAACAAAAAAATGTAATTCTCATTTATTAAGAAGTCAAATGAGTCTAACTTTAACCAAATTAATATAAAAGATTGTTGATACTTACAATATAAAAGTTGCGCTATAATGTTACGGTGCATGAGTGATACTGTCTATTAAACCCCCTTCATCCTAGAATTTACAATCTTGACTTGACTAATAATTAGCCAAATTTGATACATGTTTAGGACATAAAGTCTTTGTCAATAGTTTTTCATTCAAAATGACTCTGAGATGATATTGATTCTTTTGTGAATGCGTACCCGTGCGCTTTTTAAGTACCGTACCCGTGACTTAATTCTGCCGTACGTATACAGTACAGACGTAACAGTAGAACTAGCATAGAAGCATATCTATTACCGATGAGATTCAATATTGCTTCGACTGAAAACGACGTATAGACACGTTGAAAGCGAGAACTTACCAAAGTGAGTGCCTTGACATCGGTTTCAGTGATCCTGACTTCGTCGCCGGTGGCCGACTGCTGCTCGTCCTCCACCATCGACAGCAGCAAGCCCAGCAAATCTTTGTTGCTTTCCTCTCCGGCTGGCGTAGCCGTAGCCGTAGCCCTGGCCTTCCTATTCTCTGCAATGATCGCGTTCATCATGTCGTCGAACCGGCGGTGCAGCTTCTTCATCTTGGCCTCCACGCCCTGCGGGTCGAGCCACCGGAGCGCCGGCACGAAGTCGCCGACGTTGAGCACCCCGCCCACCTCCATCACCTCGAGCACGATCTCCTTGAACTCCCTCGCGCCCTCGTCGCCAGCGCCGGCGGCAGCGAACACCCGCCGCCCAACGGCCGCCCGCGACAGCGCGTTCGTCGTACACACGTTCACGGCCTTGCCGAGCGCCACAGGCGCCGGCGCGTTCTCGCGGTCGCGGGCCTGCTCCGCGAGCGACTTGACCATGAGCGCGGCCTCACGCTCCCGGACGCCGCGGACGTCGTCGAGCGCGCGCGCGGAGAAGAGGTTGACGGCGGCCACCTTGCGCATGGCGCGCCACCGGGGCCCGTAGGGCGCGAACACGACGTCCTGGTAGTTGTACGCCATGAGCTCGCCGCCGGAGTTTGGAGGGCGGCAGCTGAAGTTGGCGTCGTGGATGCGGAGGAACTGCTCCGCCACGGCCGCCGACCCGGCCACCACCACGTTGGAGCTGCCGAACCGCAGCCGCAGCAGCGGGCCGTACGTCTTGGTCATCTCGTGCAGCGTCTGGTGCGTCTTCCGCCCAGCTGCGGCAGGTTGCCCAGCACGGGCCAGCCCCGAGGCCCCGGCGGCAGCGGCGCTCTCGCTCGCCTCGCCGCCTGCTGCTGCTTCCAGAAGAAGACATAGCATAAGGCCACGGCCACCACTATCGTCAAGGTAGCAGTAAGCGCGAGCTCCATGATGGATTCGATGGCTTCACGACATGCAGTGCGGGAAATAAAGGCACGGGCGCGGGCATGAGCATGGGTATGTGTAGTGGAGAAGAATAGTGATTGGTGAATCGGGTGCTAAGTCATTGCCTTACCTACTATACTGTTGTGCCTGATCGTCTCACCTACTACGTTCTAGATAGAATAGTGATGTTTTCGGTAACAAACATCACCGTCCATTTTCAGATAATAAACAGACACTTAACAGTGCTGCAACTCGACAATACATAATACTGGAATCTAGGACATACACAAAATTTCTGTATAGCACAATGCCATCCAGCAAGGTTCTCAGACAGGTCAATCCACCTGTGCACAGAGAAGCTCCAACACATTTAAAAGTTTCAGGAAAAAAGTGTCTTCCTGAGACATTTCATGGCATCCACTCGCCCAACCTTTTCCTCATCTGACATTGCACTTGTATCTTGTAAGATGAAATTATTAATTATAAGCATTCATCATCTTTGATTCTCTCTCAACCTTTCCCTCCTTAGACTTTTTGTGCTGTAAGGCGGTCATGTTTTGTTGCCTCGTGCTTCTCAGATGACAATTTCTGTTGAAGTTCCAGTACCTTGATGCGATTTGCATTTCCTCCTAGAATTTGCTAAATCTGTATATCTTTTCCACATCAATTGCAGATTCTTTTCAGTTGTCGTCATCTCATTTTGATTGTTTTTTTTTTTTTTTGCTAGAGCTGCCTTTTTGGCAGCCTTCTTGGAAGTGTGATAATTAGTAGTTGTATTACAGGGGTACATATACACACAGGCATGATTACATCCACACATATAGGTCTAATTATAGTTATGCTAACACTTCTGACCCATTGGTCGCTTTGGCATGTCATCTACAGTTTGATTATTTTCCTCATTATCTCCTTCAAGGTGAAATTATGTCCTTTTTCTGGAATTCCTTAGCTCTTCATTGCATATTTTCCACTTCGTCGTGTCTCGACAAATTTTCCAAACCTCCATTAAGGCAAAGGGTCCTAATTTTGCTTCTTTGTTGTCTACCACATAGAACTTGTGGGCTGCATCAATCCACATTTGATCCGAATATCCACTTGTAAATATTCTGCGAGCCTTTGCATAAACACACTTGTTGACGGTCACTAACGACATATTTTTTACCGTCAACTTACTACCATAAAGGGAGTAAAAACTATAATGTTATCATACTCATATACATTTATAACTCACATATTTTCACTTGTAGTGTCCAAATTATTATTGTGCAGATTTATATAAGAAACAAGTGGAAAATGTACCAAAAAGGCCTCCTCGAAAGCGCATTCACAAGAACATCAAGCCCAAGGGAGAAATGGACCAAACACGCTTGAATCGGGCGAGCAAACACCGCCATACAACTTTTCGGGCCCAAAGACGCCAGCTGCCAAAGCCCGGCCGAGCGGGGCCCGGCGGTGGCGCCACCACTGCGGCCGCACCTTTCGGGCCCGGCCCGAGGGGAGGCGGTTTGTTACCTTCAAAAATGGCGTTGCCGATGTTGGTTGGTCGGTTTAGCAAACTAGGAAGGTATTCCCAGTCGGTTTTGGCTCCTTCCATATGGGGAGGGAATTTTCTAATGAGCCCCCTCTCCTCTACCTATAAAAAGGAGGCCATCTCCCACCATTGTAACACACACATCATTTGGAGCCTCCTCACTTTCTACTCCTCTTCTCCTCTCCTCTCTACTCCTCCACTTCTCTAGTTCTTTTAGTCTTTAGTAGTATTTGGAGCAAGGCTAAGCTTCATTGGAGAGCTTGTACTTGGGAGAAGGAATATTCGGTATGAATACATTTATGGTTTATCCTCAAGTCTTGATCTCATATGCTTGTGCAATAGAGCTAGAGTATTTGCATGTTATATTCTTGACATGTTGTTCTCGACATCATGATAGAAGAACTAGACTATAGTTCCTATGTCGTGGTTAGTCGATAGAACTTAGGGCCTAACCATTCATGCCATGTATTTGAGTAGAGTAAGAGTTGAGCAGGTGGCGGTTCGTTGTGGCTTTTCGGCCTGGTCTATATCTTAGCCCGTCCATCCAGGAGGGTGGGGGTCTGCGGGGATATGGGTCGTACCTTATCTGCGAGCATGGTGCCCGTAAGCGGAACCTTCGAATATGAGTGCATGCCACGGTTGAGGGGGTAGGCGGCTTGGTCGTGACAAGCCTTGACCGTCCCTTTTGAAATCCCCCCACGTTCGTGTGTCTTTGTAGGAGTTAAGTAAATGCTTCTATTGGGCGTATGGCACCCGGGAGTCTCCCCGTCCATCTCACTCTCAGCCTAAAACTCTAGTCATCTATGTTTGCATGATTATTAACTTGTTCTTTGCACTACTTTAGAATGCCTGCTCCACTTAGGAATATTCTTTATTCTTTATTTTCCTTTTATCCTTGAGGTTGGCCCAAGTGTGTGTCACACTATCTTAAACTATCATGACTTACCCCCTGTATTGAGTATTGGTCAACCGCATAGACATGTTGTCTTGTTCATGCCCCCGCTAGAGTCCTACACCATGCCTTCCTTTGGGAAAATATAAATAACGATACCACTGAATATCTCGGGTGAAATGCTACAACGGTATTTCCGTGCGCTGCGGACTTATTCTCAAATGCTCTGAGAATGCCACGACATCCCGTGGCGATGGTAGCTGGAATGTAACAATTCGGTGAAGTCGTTGTGGGAAGTCAACCTCGCAATGGTTCCCCAAAGTGTTTTGCCTTTTTTGGCACTTGCGCTTAGGAAACGCAACACACACTCAAAAGATGTAAGTCCATCTCATTAATCTTGTTCCATCGAGGCTTGCATTGCATTGCTTGATTCCTCTTCCTATGTGACTTGTTTTGTTCTAATGTTCAACAACATCACCCCAAAGTACTAATTCCCACCCCTAATCAGCTCCACACGTAGAGTCACGGTGATTTTTCTATCAAGAACTCATCAAACTAACATCCTCGACTTAGTCCACAAGCACCTCTTCTTCTCGATCCCTAGCATTCACATTATCGGTGTCAAGTTCATGATCCCCGCTTTCGGATAAAATCTGCACTTGTGGTGGTGAACTTCCTTCAAAAACCCATTAGCTGTATGTTTGTCTTTATCTTTTTTTTTTTGAACATCACAACACTTTATAAACCCAAAGCTCGGTGCAAATCGCGGAGACAATATCGATTTACAAAGTCGGGTGCCTCGCACTGCGCTCGCCCTCCATCGGGAAAGGCGGTGCACCATGGCTAGCCATACAATCAGCCACTCTATTACATGATCTAGGGCCATTGAAATGGAACATGAAACAAAGTTCCTAGACATTGAGGTCCTAATCTGCCTAAACAAAGCCCCTTCGAAACTGTCATCCAAAAAGACTTGTTGTCGAGCCTTCCCCAAGTTTGAAGCATCGTCTCCAAGATTACTCTTGTCATTCCCAAATTGTTCGACCCTCTCTTTAAACCATTTAGAGCAGCCAAAGCTTCGCATGGAGAGCACCACACCGCCGTTGGATATTGCCTGCTCAGATGTCAAGCACAACACCTTCATTGTTTCTCATCACACAACCCCATCCTCCCTTTCTTGTTAGACTTGAGAAAGCGCATCAACATTTAATTTGTACTTCTCTTCCGGTGGTGGCTTCCATTTCACTCTCTGCGAGTTCAACACGCTCTTTCTCTCGCTCCTTTTAATTTTGCAAATTCACCAAGATGGTAATGAACTGAAGTTGCAAACTTCCTTAGTGCTCTGCATTCTTGCTCCGCATTTGCCTTGTTCCTTCTTTGTCCACCAACACCATAGCCACACCACTACCTTCGGTTGTTGCTCAGGGCAAAGATTGTCCATATTTTTCAGCTACTTCCTTCCCGATTTGCATTGTACGGGCAGCCCTCGTACATCTTCCATTTGTAGCTCACGCCAGCCTTCCCTTGCACTCTTGCATTTAAAGAAAAGGTGTCCACAAGTCTTCGTCCCAACCTCTTACATACCGGACACACTTGTGTCAGCCACGATCTTTTCTCTCTTCATATTGCTCCCCACCGCGTGGTGTTATGCACAAATCGCCATAGGAACATCCGGACCTTGTTGGGCACCTTCAGCTGCCAAATCTTGTGCCATGGGAAAAGAGCATCCCTCATTCCACCTCCTGGCCGATCCTTCAAAGATTCCTTCGATCTCATTATCCCCTGTCTTTGACGTACCTTCACTACAAAAAATCGACATTCAAGACGGATGAATTTTGTCATGTATAGCCCAAATGTGTCACAAAAGTGTAGTTATGGCCGGAATCATCCGTCATGGGTTTTGTCATATAATCGGCGTCACAAAATGTCTCGGCGTGGCCGGATTTTGGTGTTCTCGTCACAAAACATCAAAACATTTAGTGACGCTTCCTGTCATATAATACTACATTTTGTGACACGGGTCAACGTCTTGTAATACAATCTTGTGTCATATATAGTGTTTTAACCATGGTTAAGAGGTCGGTTATGCTAGTTTTTGTGACGATAAGAAGTGTCATGTATAGATAGTTAACCATGGTTAGAAGTCGTGTCACATATTGTGAGGCCCTGCATCTAGGGTCCAGGCCCATATTAGGGGCCCAACCAAATTGAAACAATAATAATAGGGATAATAATAAACCACAAAACCAATTATATTACCATAATGACCATACAAAAAGTGCTTGTTCCTCGACACATGTTTCATACAAACATACAACAAAACTTAAAAGAAAATGACTTCGACCAACTAAATAAATTCTAACATCTAGGGCCAAGTTGTAGCCAACTAGCAAGCACCAAGTTCTGCACCATCACGAGGTTCCAACCCACCGGCGACCATTGCAATTGCAAGTTCCACCCGGCGCAAGTTCCAGCCTTCAAACAAAAAACAAAATAATGAAGTCACCGGGGGGAAATGTACTATGCAAATAGTAACTAATGGAATCACACTTTTCATTTGATGGCATGAACTCATGTAACTCTAAAGCAATTTTCCAAAGTAATAAAAAATCAATAGTATATTTTAATCATGTCAAAAGAATCGGTTTCGATTCCTAGTGCTCACGACCAACATATCTATCATCTATGTCATCACCATCACCTCAATACGCAATGTACTATGCAAATAGTAACTAATGGAATGTACTCACCTTGCAAATGAATGTGCCGACTTGTAGCCACCATGTACTCCATATGTCATCACCATCACCTCAATACGCAATGGATTACACCAACAAAAAAATATATAATCGGATAACTAACCAAATAATAGTGACAATTAGACAAGAAACGGCCGGATAGAGTAGATGAACAAGATTACGGATGATAGGATTAGGAAAAAAGGTAGGATTAGATGTTGATAGGATTAGGTATGCTAGCCTCGGCTTGAATAGCCATAACATTCGTGCTCACATCCATCCCCTGCCATCACTTAGATCGGCTCTAGTGTTGCATGAGTGGACGTTAACCACGGGTTCAATGGCAAATAAGTTCGCATCATAGGTCTAGTAATTTCACTCAATATTGTAGAGGCCTCGGTATATGAATAACACCCATAAGTCAACACATGTCGAGTGCCGTATGTTGGGAATCATCCAATGTTTGCCGTCGGCTTGAGTTTGAAACAACACAATTGTTGCATAGCTGCGGATGATGCTAGAACATTCGACATCGACCACGTGAAAGACGACAACAAAGGTGCTCACATTGCATCATTGGCCATAATTCAAAAGAGGCGTCCGGTGCCGCAAATGACAACAAACCGATCAAAAGCCCCAACAAGTTCACATGATTAAGAGTTAATAGTTGACTTTCGGACAATGGTTTCATCACAATTCATGTTTTGGCTTGGAGCATAAGGATCAAAGCATAACTCTTGTTGCAAATACGACATCATTTAGGGCATGAAATCATCGAAAGCTTTTCGACCTCGGGCATCAAGAAAGCTCCGCAGTTCCTCACAAGTCCAATCTGGCGAGGCATGTAAGTTTCTCGATGATTCGATGAACTAAATGAGAACAAACCACATTTGTACCACACCTTTCCGGTCCTCACAAGCCTCGGCATAAAGTACCAACTCTCAAGCTCATAGTAGGCATGGAGCCATGGCTACATCCACTCCCAACCATCAAGAATGGCGGTGACCATTGATTTGCTTGGGAATGGGCGTGAGCTATGGCATTATGACTACCATGAATTCAACATAAAGGAACCCGGGCACCTCAGTTATGCATCATTGGCAATAATAAATCTACTCAATTAGATGGAATGTTATTAGTTTGAGAACGCGGCATCGGATTGATAGGATTTAGTAAGTTACTCACCAAGTGACCGAACGCAGTCTTTGTATCACGGGGACTAGCTGTTGTAAAATAATGTTTTTGAGAAAGCAACATCAGTTTCATAGGGGAAAATAATGATTTCTTTCAGTAAAGAAAACATCGATTCTACAAAGCAAGTTAAGACCTACAATGTCTTGAAATTAGGACCTATACTAAAGATCTACGATAACCAGGCCCTAATCTTGTATACGGGCGGAGATTTGATACCTGAATGGCCAATTTGGAGTGCGATGGCGGCTGAGGTTGCCACGCAGCGGCAAGATCTTACAGAGGTCGGGGTAAGCCTTCAAATCGATAGGGCTCGGTGGGCGCGCGCAGGTCGCGGGGGCGGTGGCCGGGAGTTGCTTGCGAGGTCGATCTTTGCGGGGCGACAAGCGGGGGTCCGGGCGGTGACTCCAGCAGCGTGGCTTGTTGGCATTTGTTAAGTGCTAAAAGAATATGAATGATTACGCAGCGCCGCGAGAACACCTACCATTGTAGCTTTTCCCTAGGATGAGTATTCTAGAGTATCGTATCCACGGGGAAGCTTTGGTTAAAGAATTCTAATAAGTCACAATCATGTATCCACTAACTTAGCAAACCACTAGACTATAGTGAGGGGGTAAATGTTAAAGGATAAATAAGCATAAAATAATAACCTACCTAAGTTATCAAAATTACTAAACTAATCAAGAGGTCAAAGGGAGAGATCAAGGTTCACAGGTACTTCTCTATTACTTAGGTTCTATGATAGCAATTATACTAATGCACTTTGGAGCGGCGGTACCTTTCAGGTTCTCGAATAGGCGGGAAGAAGTAACCTTAGGGGAAGGCTGCCAAAAGCTCTGAAACACCAATCCGAACGTGGTGGACTACAAAGGCCTTCTGGAGTCACACCCACGGCTACCACAACTATCCGTGGGATTGGGTGCAACCTCGGGTAACCAATAACCTAGACACCAAGTCTACACTATTGATTACTACTCTAGCTACCTAGAATAACTAGAGCACTCAATACGGCGGAGATCCCATGCAATAATATAACAACTATACTTAACCATATATGAAAGGTATGGAAGTGAATAAAAAGATAGTAAATATATGAATCATAAGTCTTGTAGAGAAGATATAAAGACATACCATACTCACGAAGACATCTCGAAATGAAGCATAGCTCCTCTCTCCTTTATTCTTGATTAGATCTAAGTTAGATCTAATCTAGTTCTAATTACATGGCTAATCTATCTCTAATTACATGACTAATCTTCTTCTAATCTACTTCTAATTCACTAATCCCAGAGAGAGGTTATCCTTACATTGGGACACCTCTACAACCGAGAGATAATGAATAGAATGAGATAGAATGAATTAGGGTTTCACCACAGGGTCGGGGGTCTTCTTATATAGGCCTTGGCGATGAACGATGACCATTGGATCAAACCGACCTCCGACAACGGTGTAGATACAACCTCAAAGTCGATTTACAAACCGACCTAAGAAGATGAGCCCTTGATTGACTCATCAGCAGTTCGGCGGCCGGCCTAAATCCCTCGGCGGCGCCCCGGTCTTGTAACCAAACCGAGCCGAGGTTTCTCACGGTGTCTTACGGTACCTTCTAGAGTGTTTTAGTCCACATTTTGGGTCGAGTTACTTCACGGTTAAGTCTTGTCATCGTTATGTGAGATATATTCGAACTTTCTCCATTCTTCTCTTGCATTTATTTGTTAAGTCTCCGAAAAGATATAAATCACCAAAGCTCGTGGAATTATGTTAGTTAGACCCCTAGTCTATCTTGATATTCATTTTAAGCCCTTATCCATATTTAGTTGACTAGTAATATTATGCTATAACGGTGTCAAGTCTTGATGACGTCAGCCCTCCCACGGCCGAGGAGGAGGAGGAGGAGGAGGAGGTCCCGTGGGTAGGCGGGGTTACGGGCGGCCCACTACCCCGTCACGGGGGCCGAGGTCCCGCGCGGTGGACCTTCTCTTGAACGACCATGGCGGTCGGCGCCAAAGCGAGGGAGTGGGCTCGCCGCTGGGGAGTGGGTGGTGGCGGAGGTGTCGGCGGAAACCCTAGGAGAGGAAGAAGAGGAGCGGGTGAATGAATCGAGAGGAGGGAGGGGCCGGGTAGGTGGGATGATAGGATAAGGTTCTGAGAATTTTTTAGTTGCCCGCTCGTGAGCCCGTTACGCCGCTCGTTTTTCTTGAAAAAGAGAGGGAGGGAGGAGAGGCGAGGGAGGGAGGGTTTCACTTTCATTTCAACCCTTGATCTCATCCATCCAATGGTGTAGATAGAGGTAGAGATCAAAATTTGAAATGGGGCCTTCGGGGCGGTTTTGAAGCTCTAGATGGATCCAAATCGAAAAGTCATGAACACGTGTTTGTAGGTCTCTTCAAGACCTACGTTCGGTATTAGAGTCAAATTTTCAGGTTTTCAAACTTCCGACGGCTCGAATTTGAATTTTCAAATTTTTTATGCGGGGCCGAGTTTTTGGCCCTAGGCGGCCTCCGTTTGAAAAGTCATGAACACGGAAAGTTCATAACTCATCGAGATCTACATTCCGTATTTAGGTAACTTTTGCATCGAACAAGCGTTCGAAAAAGCGTAGTTCAAAAACCACTAGTAAGCCCGAGAGTTGCATAAACTCTCGTGTGAGATACGTGGATTTCTGCGACTAGGGTTCACCAGCACTTCCTCAAATGCAAAAAGTACCTATATATGGAATGTAGATCCCGGCGAGTTCTATCAACCGTGTTCAAAAGTTTTTCATCCGAGGCCGTTTAGTGCTCCGTTTGGCCGAGGTTTGACCAAGTCAAGCGTTGGTCAATTTGAAATCGGGGCCTTCGGGCCAGTTTTTTGAGCTCTAGATGGATCCAAATCGAAAAGTCATGAACCGTGTTTTGTAGGTCTCTTCAAGACCTCGTTCGGTATTAGAGTCAAATTTTTCGGTTTTCGAACCGGCGGCTCGAATTTCAAATTTTCAAATTTTTGCGGCTCGGGGCGAGTTTTGAGGGCCCTAGGCGGCCTCCGTTTGAAAAGTCATGAACACGGAAAGTTCATAACTCATTGAGATCTACATTCCGTATTTAGGTGACTTTTGCATCCAAGCAAGCGTTCGAAAGCGTAGTTCAAAAACCACTAGTCGTCGTTTTTTTTTTTTTTTGCGTTTTCTTCCTAGTCAAATGAGCAATGCATCCTTAATTTTGTGAGAGTTTTCTTTTCATTCAACGAGGATCCAAATCGAAAAATTTAAAAAGTAACACAATAGTGTTTTGCCTTGGAATCTAAATTAAATGAGCAATTGACTATGAACTTAGAAACTCCAAATGCAAAAGAAAAGGGAAGATCAATCACAACAACAATAATAATATACCAAAGTGAGCTAAAGACCGAATATATATATATGTACTAATACATATTAGTTGTTCTCCATCCCTACACTAGCACTAATATTAGTTGTTCTTCATCCATCCCTACATATATAATAATAAATAGGTGTTTTGCATCCATCCATGCGACCACATACATATACCAAGTTACTAACTAATCTAAAGATCGATCCACGCATCCATCCATCTAGCCCGACCCGCAATACATACACATTGTTCACAAAATAATAAGCCCACTAAAACGATTGGGCTACCAAAAGGTCGCGAGGGGTCATGCGGGGTCTTGCGCAGGAGGGGCTCGAGGGGGGACGCCATCACTTCTTGCCCAGGCGGGCGGCATCAAAGGCCCGCTTGGAGGTGGCCAACCTTGGACTTGACGCCCTCCGGTCCTTGCCGGGCGTCCACCTTCTTAAAGGTCGGGTCCTTCGGACCCGGTTCGATGAGCTTCGGCCACCTTCGAGGATAGAAACGGCGAGCCTCCTCGGTTCAACGGCTTTCGGTGGCCGAGGCATTGATGGCGCTCATGAGTGCGATCTTGGAGATCTTGAAAGTCTAAACAAAAGCGGTGTCATTAGTTTGAGAAAGCGAGGATCGGTTTGATAGGATATAGTAGGTTACTCACCAAACACAATGCTATATCATATGATAAATACATAAAGAGATAGATATTATACCAAAAACACATTTCTATATATCATAGGATAATCTAATGACTACATCTTTTGTAAAATAATGAATTTGAGAAAGGAACATAAGTTTCATTGGGGAAAATAATGATTTGTTCTTTGTAAAAAACACGAGTCCTCATTGGGCTAACAACACCGTAGCCCCATTCCATCCTATGCCATCACTTAGATTAGATCTAGTGTTGCATTGGATTGGATGGTCCCCAACGGTCTTTGTAAAATCGAGGATGAGGAATGCTTTTCCCAATTTGTACCAATAGGCGCCGCAAAAATCGAAGCAAATCAATTATGTGAATCTTGATCAAGCACATGCCTCTTAATTTGGTGTCTGCCTTTTTCTTATATCTAATGACTGCCTTTTAATTGA
This sequence comes from Hyparrhenia diplandra, assembly GCA_015847255.1. Lineage (NCBI taxonomy): Eukaryota > Viridiplantae > Streptophyta > Magnoliopsida > Poales > Poaceae > Hyparrhenia > Hyparrhenia diplandra. The sequence goes on along the minus strand of JADLZK010009188.1, from coordinate 58,296 downwards.
AGATGAGAAACAAAAAAATGAATGGACAGCATGGAATATGCCTATTCTTCCAGCGATCGACCATCGGCTTGAGTTAGGGGTTGATTGATTCCTAGCCACCATAATCCTTACACCCTTGGCATGTTGGCCTTGGCATGTATATAATCATTAAACCGTTGCATGCATATAATCCTTGCACCCTTGCATGCATATATTCCTTACACCCTTCCATGCATATATTCCTTACACCCCTTACATGCCAAACCTTGGTGGGGCACCAAACAACCATCCTAACCCAATTGTTCTTTGAACGTGGTTGATACAAGCATATTGGATTCTTGACATGAATAGAGATAGGTAGAAGAACTAGTGTTCACATAAAGGCAGCCATCTCATTATTGCATTCACTAAATTATGCACATGGCCAATAACGTCTACTCCAATTAGAAACTACCAAATTATTAGTCATCTCTTTTGAAATCATTATCCATCATTGGCCAATAACGATCTACTAAAATTAGAAACTACCAAATCGGTAGCCATCTAAATCAAATCATTATGCATAATTGGCCAAATCATTAGCTATCTACCTAATCATACCTCGATTCTACAAACGAACTACCAAATCATTAGCCATCTCTTTGAAATCATTATGCATCATTGGCCAAATCTCTACCTCTCGCACTCGATTCTACAAATGAACTAATCTAGATTCTACAAATCAAGTTGGACTGAACACTTACCTCCTCGGCGGGGGGGGAGGGGCGGCTTGCTCCATGATGGCAAGCTGGGCCGGGAACCTGGCCCCGGGGGGGCGACCTACGGCGCGGCGGCGTGGGTCGGTGTAGCCCTCGAAGCACTCCTGCGGTCTCTCCATCACGGAGCGGCGAGTGCGATGCTTCGCGGCGCCTTGGCGCTTACCCGGCCGAAGCGTGGCCTTGCCGCCCAGCGCTTAGCCTGGCCCTTGCTCGTGGAAGCCGAAGGCCTTACCCGGTGAAGCGTTGCCCGCCCGCCCGCGCTCGTGGAAACCGCGCCCTTGCTCGCCCGACGCGCGCGGCCGTCTTCTTGGTCGAGCGGCGGGGGATTTTACCGGCGGAGATCTTCCTCCTGGCGTGCCGCGCCTCCATAGCATGGAGCAGCGGCCTTCGGCCGCGCTTGGTTGCCCACTCTGCCGATGCCTTCTCGGGGCCGATGGCTCTCGAGGTGGAGGCCATGGTCGGCGAGGAGGACCCGTGGCGGCGGGGTCGCGGCACTCCATCCCGTCGCGGGGGTCCCTTGCCTTCTGCTTTCTCTGGGACGGACCATGGCGGTCGGCGGGCGGAGCGGGAGTGAGGCTGCGGCGGCGGCGGCGGAGTGACCTATGAGAGGGGAGGTGAGGTGAATCTGAATCGAGAGGAGAGGAGGGGGGAGTGAATGTGGCGATGTGACGGTCGTGTGAAAGCGTTAATGTGGCGCGGTGAATAAGGATAGAGTGGCCACGGATGGGCCCACGGTCAACCCGACTCGGTCTCCGAATTTTAACATTCTATACTACACTACGGGCCGAATGTTCCCGCGTATCGCAATGGTCAAAGGCGCGAAACCTCCATCCCTTCGTCACGGGTTCGAGACTCCCGCGTTGTTTTGCCTTTTTTTTTGCTATTTATTTTTACGTGTGGCCCAATTAGTGTCACAAAATACCCAAATCCGGCGTCATAAAAAACCCCTGCGCGCATGGGTGCCCCTACGCCCACAATATATGGCGAAGCGGGGTAGTATAATGTGACGACCATTTTTCGAGGCGTCACAAATAGTCATGGTGTTTGCATTTTGTGGCGACAACGTGTTTTCCGTCGTATTATGGCACATTATATGACGATTTTAGGCCCCGTCATGAGGTCGTTTTGTCATAAAAAATCGGTATTCTTGTAGTGCTTGTATGCTGATTTTCGCGAGAATTGATCCTTTGAATCAAAGTGCCAAGCCGGCCAATCCGGCATTTCTTCCCCAATGTGAATCGCCAAAAATAGCTTCGGCGTCCTCGGTCGAGAATGTGTCCCGCACCGGTTGTTCGTCCCGGCCTCCATGTATCGAATCCATCAACTCTTCCACTCTTGTTAACAAGGAGTTTCCCCAGCGGTGTGGCCGGCCTCCTTGTCTCTCCTCTTGGTATCCATGGGTCGAGTCAAATTTTGATTTGTCTTCCATCTCCTACCCGCCAAATTAGACCCTTTTTCAGACTCTACCCCTTGCAAAATGCTCCTCCGGGGAATAGGAAATACCCTCTTTTGCATGACATTCGGAATACTAGTGCTGGGGAAGTACTTAGCCTTCACCTTGGCGCAAAAGGTCTGTCCGGGTTTGTGGCGATCGCCATGCTTGTCTTGCCAACATTGCCATATTGAGCGGATGTAGGTCCCTAACCCCGGACCCCCTTCTTCTTTGATTGCATTAACTTCACCCAACTAAGCCCGGTGAATTTTGTTTGTCTTGTCTTCTTGGCTCCACCAATATCTACACACCATTGCGCTCGGCTCGTCACATAGTGTTTTTGTTATGTCGAAACATGACATGGCATAAGTAGGGATGACTTGGCGCCACCGCCTTGACTAGGATCTCTTTGCACGCCTTGGACAACATTTTCTCCTACCAACCTTACACTCTAGACCAGATTTTGTGCTTTATATATGAAAAGGTTTTCTTCTTTGATATCCCAATGGAAACCGGCAATCCTAGGTACCTTTCCCCCCACTTCTCTTGTGATACCGAAAGAATGGATTTCATGTCATCCCTTACTGTTCTTGTTGTGTTGGGGCTGAACAAGATTGATGATTTATCCTTGTTGATCATTTGTCCCGACACCCTCTCATACACTTCAACACTCTTTTCGACTCCGTTTGCCTCCTAAGCTTCGCCCTCATCAAGATTAGGGAATTATCCGCAAAAAAGAGGTGGTTAACACTTGGTGCTTTGCCGCGACACCTTGATGCCTACGATTTTCCGATCACGCTCATTATACGTAACATAGCGAGCCGACCCCTCTGGCATATGATAAACAGATATGGGGAGAAGCGGATCTCCCCGGCGGAGTCCCCTACGTGGTGTAAAAGTACTTGTGTACTCCCCATTGACTTTGATCGCGATAATTCAACGTAGAAACACAATTCATCACTAGGTGCATACTTTGTCTTCTAAAGCCCATCTTTATCATCATCTTTGTGCAAGAATCCCCACTCCACCCGGTCGTAAGCCTTGCTCATGTCAAGCTTGGCGGTTGCTACCCCCTCGGCCCCTTTCTTCTTGTTTTTAGGTAATGTGTCGGCTCATAAGCCAAGAGGGGCGTTGTGGGTAATAATATCGCCCCGTATGCGAATGCACTTTGTGAGGGAGAGATCACATCTGGTAGCACCACTTGTTGACGGTCACCAATGACATATTTTTCCCGTCAACTTACTACGATAAAGGGAGTAAAACTATACCTTTTTAAACTCATATGCATTATTCACTAATAAAATTCCACTTGTAGTGTCTAGTATTTTATTTTGCAGATTTATAATAAAAGCAAGTGGAAAATGTCGACCAAAATACGCCATCCGGGAAAGCGCATTATTGCAAAACACAAGCCCGGGAGCAAATCGACCGAAACATCAAAATTGGGCGAGCCAAGCCCGACCCACAACTTTTCAAGTCAAAGGGCGACACCCCACCAAGACCGGGCGGGCCGAGCCTAGGGGGTGCTGCGCCCTACACTGTGCGGCCGCACCCTCCCCGAGGCGATTTCGCCCAGCCTCGGGAGGCGGTTACTACTACCCGCCAAATAGGGATTCCGCCATGGGATGGTCGTTTTGCTTTCGGATTAGGAAGGTTTACCAGGTCGGTTTTGGTGTAAATTAGCACTTAGGCCCCTCCTCCAAGTGTATAAGTAGTCCCCCTCTCTCCCTCTCAACACACACACCACTTGGAGTCCAAAGAAACCGGCCAGTCTTCCTCTCTCTCGCCACCTCTACCTCTCTCTCTTCTTCTACTTCTTCTTTCTTCTTCTTCTTAGTTCTTGGTTAGCACTTGGGTAGAAGAGCTACAAGGAGGGCTTGTCTCCTAGAAGAAAGTGCCTTGGTAATATATCTTCTCTATGGAGCATTCTTCTATTTACAAGTCTTACATCTATGTTCTTGGCCTAACTTATGAACTAGAGTATAGTCTTGTTCATGTTCTTGTGTTGGTATATGAACTAGCATATAGTTTACATATCATAATCTTGACATGTTCATCTCGGTTCTTCATCGATCATCATATGCCTAACTTGATTAGAGGTGGGATATCGGTTCGTTGTTCCTTCGGGTTTGCTCTTGTTCTAGTCCGTCCATTCGACGAGTGGGGATCTGGGGGACAAGAGTAGTGCTTTCGATATCTTGGGCATGGTGCGGGTATTACGACACCTGCGAATATGAGTGCATGCCACGGTTGAGGGGGTAGGCGGCTTGGTCGTGACAAGCCTTGACCGTCCCTTGAAATCCCCCCCCATGTATGTCTTTGTAGGGGAGTTAAGTAAATGCCTTGGTGGGAAGTAGACTTCCTGGTGGGGTCTCCCCCGTATCCTAGACCTAACCATGCTTAAATCATGATTGCATATGATCCTAACTATTCATTTGTATGGCCATGACTAGATACATTAGAATTACTCCATTAGGTTATTCATTTATTCTTTATCTATTTTCTTTATCCTTTTGCTAGTGGATTCTTAAGTGTGTGTCACACTATCCATAAACCGTTATTGCTTACCCCTGTTATGAACAATTTGGTCTAAGCAAACACTGCTTCCTCGATTCGGATGTCATGCTAGCTTATTAAACACATGCCTTCCTTTGGGAAAATATAAATAACGATACCACCTGAATACTTCGGGTGAAATGCTACAATGATAGATCCGTGCGCTGCGGATGAAATATCTAAGATGGCAAGATCTATCCCGTTGACAATCCCTTTCTGGATCACCGACATGGTGGTTTTACTTGGGAATGTCGGTGCGGTGCATTCTCGGCGCCGTTATTGGGGATGGGTTTTATACTGTTTCCTTTGATTGCGCTAAGAAATGTCAACAACCACCTTCACCCGGTTCGCAATCACTTTGGAGATAAGTTTGTATAGAATTGTACCGCGGTGATAGGTCTCAAGTCCTTGAGCTTTTTGGTTTTTCATTTTTTTTTGGGATGAGGACAATCATAGTATCGTTCGGCTGGGGCATGACCCCTCCATTAAGGACCTCGGCACCTCCATTTTTCACTTCGCTCCCCAATCGGCCCCAAAAGGGCTTGTAAAAAACAAAAGGGGGAAGCCATCAACACCGGGGGCTTTGAGATCACCTATGCTCTCCCAATGCCTTCCACACCTCCTCACCTGAGTAAGGTGCTTGTAGGCAGATCATTCATCTCGATTGTGATGCCTTTGCCGCACACTCTCGTCACCTCATCGACCTCTCCTCCCGGCTTGTGTAGAGAAACGAGCTTGGTATTGATTAGCGATATAGGTCTTCAAATGGCCCCCTCCACTATTCTCCCTCCATCATCTACTAGCCGCTTCACTATATTTTTCCTCTTCCTCTCCGTCTGAAGGCATGAAAAAACTTAGTGTTTGGTCACCATTCAAGAGCCATGAATTATGGGCTCTGTTTCGATGCGTGTAACTCCCCTCCAAATTCCTAATTTGAACCGCAAAAATATGCTCTCGGTTCACATTGTCTTGGGAGATCCCTCTTCTTCTACACCTATCCAACTCCCTCCTAGCATTTTTTACCCTCTTCTCCAACTCCCCTAGGACCCGACACTGTCCCATTCCCACAATTCCCCCAACGCGTCCTTCCTTGTAGCTCCAAAAGAGCGGTGGTGCCCTCAAAAGGGCGGCCCCCGTGCCTCCTCCACTTTAGCCGCACAGTCTTCCTCCTCCAACCATCGGGCTTCAAAATGCCTCAAGACCTCCCTTGGGCTCTCCCACTTCGAACCTCCCCACTCACCGACCTCCACAATGACCGGTTACGTGATCCAATGTCTTGGATCGCCCGTTGATGACGCGAACCGGGGGAACTTGCACCTCCATGTTGTATTAGCAAGGGCCCGATCTAGCCGCTCTCTAGTATAACTCCCCACATTGTGATGGTTATTACGCCAAGTGAACACATCTCCAACGCAGCCCAAGTCATGGAGATCACAGTCCTCCAACGTCCTCCTAAAGTTCTCCATCGCAGCCTCCGTCCTTGGTGGCCCACCTTCCTTCTCATGAGCAAACAACACCTCATTGAAATCGCCTGCACACACCCACGGGAGAGCAAAAGCTACGTGCAATGTCCGGAGAGTATCCCATGTCTTCTCCTTCTCTTCGGTCTTGGATTCCCCATACACCCCTGTGAATCTCCATTCAAAATCATCCTCCTCCTTTATTATCATGTCTATATGGTACTTAGACATGCTCTTGACCGAAAGGTCAATGCCCTTCCTCCAAAAGACAGCAAGACCACCGCTTGCTCCTACACTATCCTTCGCCACCATATTAGTCAACCCCATCCTCCACTTAAGCCAATCCAACCACTTTCCTTCATGTTTTGTCTCAGAAAGAAACAAGACATCGGGGGCCTCCTCCTTCTGGAGCTCCAGAAGGCCACGAATTGTCGGGCCATTCCCCAACCCCGGCAATTCCACGCAATAAGTCTCATTTGGCTGGGTAGGGCTGAACCGTCAGCCCTACCTTTTCCTCACCATTCGGCACTTCCTGAAGCTCATCTTGTGTCCCCCCCTTTTTTCTTCTTGTTATCTAAAGCCACGTCACCAATCTCCTGTCTCCCGACGCGCTTTTTCTTTTCACTCTCCCCCATCTCCCTCCAACCATGTCACTTGGAGATCCGGCCGCCGTGGCCATGCGCGTACCAGGCTTCCTTCCCCCAATCTCACCTTCACCTTTTGCCTATCGCCGCCCGCCGCCATTAGAATATGCCCACTTGCCCCTTTTTAGCTTTCCCTTCTCTACCTCCAACCCCACCTCCCTTCCTGTTTCCTTCCACCGCCCCTTCCGGCACTCTTGCATCCACCTCCATGTCCTTTTTGCTCTCCATTTCCCCACCTTCAAAGATGTGTAGCAGCCCCCTATCCCGGAAAAAAACCTCCACAAGGACCGGGCTTGGCTCCTCCCTACTTCCCACCACTTGTCCTCCAACCACCCTCTCAAAAGACCCCCCACACACACACACACATCTTTCCTTTTCTCAAGCATTGAAAGGATCAAGATGCCCAAGAGGGGGTGAATTGGGCTAATCTAAAATTTTAACTCAAATAAACAACCTACTAGCCCATATTCACCCTCTTGTGCCTAAGTGTGTTCCTAGCAACTATCGTATAAAGTTTTGCACCCTAGGTTCCAATCCTACTCTAGCATGGCAATTCTAAGAATGTAAAGACATGAAATAGAATTGCGGAATGTAAATGCGGAAAGTAAAGAGAGGAAGGAACGCGGCGATTTTTTTCGAGGTATCGAGGTGTCGCCACACCCCCTAATCCTCGTTGGAGCACTCTCTCGAGAGTATCGCTCCCCTTAGTCCTCGCAAGAACAAAGTACTCTCTACGGGTTGATTCTTTGACACTCGTCGCGGTGAATCACCCAAAACCGCTCACAAGCTTGCTTGAGCCACCAAAACCACGGGTGATCTTCAAGCCATGATCCGCCACCAAGCCGTCTAGGTGATGGCGATCACCAAGGAGAAACAAGCACAAACTCTCACTTGACCTCTACAAGCCTAATGAGAAGAGTGGATGCACACTTGTAACTCTCAAAGCACTAAAGAGGTCCTTAATCTTGCATATGACCACCTCAATAGGCTCTTGCACTCTCTTAAACTCTCAAGGTTTTATCCAACCGAACAAATGAGCAAAAGAGAGTATGAGCGAACCAACCAAGTATTTATAGCCCAAGGCTCCGAAATCCAACCGTTGGCTCAAATCACGGGAAAAATGTGTGGCCCAGCCCAGGACACGCCGGTGACTTGCGCTGGCGCGCCCGGTGCTATACAAAATTCAAATTCCGCTAAAAATCTCCCACGCTGGACGCAGCGCCCCGGCGCACTAACAGCGGTGCATGTGGTCCTCCCGGAGACATCATCTTTGGATTTGCGTCCGTCGTATGATGTAAAAACCTTTGCGGCGCTTCTCAACGGGCGCCCGACAGCGCCCGGGCGCCGGGCCCGGCGTCGGAAGTTTGTAACAAGCGATCTGGTTCACTTCCAATTCAACCACTTCGTGAACCGATTCAATTCCAAACTTTTTAGGGACTTTTTCATGCTACCTAGTGCTAGAATCAACAAGTGTGCACCACATCTTATCACTAGACTCACCTAGGTCAAGCTACCCGTCCCGTACCCCCCTTAATAGTATGCGGCCAAAAGCGAAAAACAAAGTCCTCATTTAACTAATCCGATGTCTCAACTCCATCGACAATCGGAACTAACCGGTCCTTAACCTTTGTCGTCCGTCTTTTTGAAAACGAAACGATTTCCATCGCCCGGGCATACGATACACATTCCCTCGAAACCATCATTTACCATGACCTAACTTACCCTGTTTTACGCAAAACACACGTTAGTCATGGTAATATACATATTGTCATCAATCATCGAAACCACACTAGGGGCCTAGATGCTTCAATCTCCCCCTTTTTGGTGATTGATGACAACCTCTAGAGTATGGAGATGAAAGTTGAGGTTTTAAGCGCACTTGTTCACATGAGCCTCTGTCATTAAGATCAAAAGCGTTAGGGTGGCTCATGCGACACAAGATCAATATATTGTACTCATAGAATCTGCATGAAGAGTGAGTACGACAAGGATAGCTCATATGGTTCAAAGTATCACAAGTAATAATCAGAGTAAACCATAAGTGCGGAAGCATAGACCATATGAGCACAAGCATGACATGATATAATATGATACCAAGTAGAGAGCACACATGTCAAAGTGTATCACGATGCATCACTAATATATACAATGCTAGGCATGAAAGTAAACATGATGCATGAGAGTGTATCACACAAAAGGTCATCAAAAGATCCAAATCCCTCTCACGTACTCCCCTAAATCTACATACTCTACCCTCTCCCCTTTGGCATCAAGGACCAAAAACTCTAAGGGTTGGCGGGAGGCGTAGAAGCGAGACGAAGTCGATCCATCAGAACACGAAGTGCGCAACACGCATCGATGCGGATCATCGGGACTCGTGGTCGGGAGTCGGCTCACCACCGAAGCTAAAGGATCCTCGGACCGTGAAGCCGCCTGCGAGATGCGGTCTGGCCTGCTCGTGGTAGCGTGAGGAACCGCGGGTTTCAAAGTGGCTCTAACCGTCTATCCACGAGGACTCGAAAAGCATAGCCGTGGAAGTAGTCGGGGTGCCATCTCGAGACACTTGCCGCGGTGAGGTGGACACCGGAGTCGTAGAAGGTGCCGTCATTTGCCGAGGGGAGAAGTGAAGAAGACGAGCGAGCAAGCCCGACGAGGGAGGTACCGGTACGCCGAGTCCGCAAGGAAAGGTGAGCCGTGATCTCTGATAAGTGGCACAAGTCCCTGTACCAGCCACGGGAAAGCCGCGGGCATCAAAGTGATCGGCGACAAGTCGTGGCGGTGTCCCCTAAACCTACGACCCGGAGGAGTGGGTGAAGCAAGCAAACTCGAGTGAAAAACCCCGGTGCCTGAAAGTGGACGGTTTGGGCGAAAGGAAGGTCTTGGAACCTCGGGACGGCGAACCCGGCAATGTGAAACAAAGTGGCGGTGGAGGCACTCCCGAGATCGAACAAGGTGTGCAATGAGTCCATGAATCGTGCTCGCTTTGCGGGATCGGGCCGACGCCGGTACTGCGCTGCCGACGCTGAACTTCGAAGCTCGCCGACGCCGAAGCTCAAGTGCCGCTGCGAACTCGTCCCGACGAGCGAAAAATCGCGACAAAGCGCGCTGAGTGGCACGCCGTAACGGGTCAAACTGTCGAGTAGTTGAACGCCATACTACTTGCGCTAGCCTGCGTCGTGCCGGCGAGGAGGAGGAACGAAGTCCTCGCTACTTCTTGCTAGTAGAGTCGAACACAAAGGCACCTGCGGTGACCCGCCGCTTCCTCGCCTCAAGCTACTGCTCCTCTGTCTACGCCACGGCGATCCGCGCATCCTGCTCCTGAGCTGTCTCACCGACAAGGCCGCCCTCGGGCTGGCGGATAGGGTGACCACTCGAGCATTCCGCAATGGCTACGACGCATCGTGGACCCCAAAGTCAAGTGAGTGCCTGCCGGCTCCAATACGAGCCTTAGGGGAACTGGAGCACATAGCATGAAGGCAGCGAATGTGAGCCAATGCATAGGGACATACGGCGTGTAGGGCAAAGCTCCGTAGATCACCTCCTCAATGTCACACAAGATCACATCCCAAATATCAAAGGGCTCCTTCCGCAAAAGATGTGCCACTATCCACTTCTTTGAATCTGGTGAAGCCCTCTCTCAAGCCATCCTCGGCGAGAATAGTGCGGCGCACAATAGCATCAAAAGCACGGGCCATTGTCATAGCCGTAGGACCTCTGCTAGATCCTTTCCAAAGTCCGGACCAAAACAACGGCGAACAAACTCAACCTCTAGAAGGATCCCCTTATGTGCTCGACGGGGAGGCGAACGTCCGGTAGCACTCACTTTGAACGCCGGGCTGGAAGGGGTATCTGGCGAGCTCTCTCGCACGGGCATTTGGTCAACTACCACCTCGACCCTTGAAGCCGAAGTAGAGCTCGGAGTGGTCGGGCGGAGGAGAAGACTTGCCGGGCGGTGGTGAACCGTCGGGCGGCGGCGCTTAGGGTTGGGAGTAGCCGGGTGGCGCATGGCGGGTGGCGCGCACTGAGGCGGCGAGGGGCGGCCTTGCGGCGGGGCGCGAGCGCGGCGGCCTTGGTGGTGATGGGCCCCGGCCGGCGGTGGGTCGCGCGGGGCGAACGGTGACGGCGTCGGCCGAGGCGGCGCGGAGTGGGTGGGCGCGGCGGCGGCGGCGAGGGAGGGGAGAAAAGGAGGGCCGGCTAAGATGGATAAAAGAAACGGGGGCCCCTGCGTCGGTTAAATGAAATCCACTCTCGAGCGGCCGGACGCGCTAGGCGGGTGCGCCGGGCGCGCCCGACGCCGCCGGGACGCGATCGTAGAGGGGGCGCTGGGGGCGCTAGCGCGACGCCTTCGACCCGAGCACCGGACGCGCCCCAGGCGTGTGTGTACGGCGTGAAATTTCCTTTAAATCGCCCGGACGCCGAGAAATGCTCTACGCCGACGCGGCTAAAACCAATGCCCGCGCCGGCGCCGTTGAAAATTCTAGTGTCTTCAAATGTTGTCTTCGAATCTTCAAGGGCGCCTTCTCCCAACCTCGTTCCAACTCAAATAAGAGCCAAATAACACCTAGTTGGAACAGTCATGGGATTCCTCTCTCAAACCCTCGATTTTGCAAATAATTTGCCATAGGCATAGATTAATTTTCAAAAATAGGCGATAAAACCGATCGAGGAGTATCGTATGGCCAAGCAATGGAGTTTATGAACCATTAGGAGCGTCAAAAGCTCTCTCCATCCTTGGGCGAACACAAAGGATACTCAAGCTTGAACCAAAAAGAACCGACAAAACCAACAACCTTGCATATGCTATGCGAAAACGATAATTTAAATACAGAATTTGAATCTAGTTGGCTTGTGAAGTTTGAACCAAGGTTAAGCTTTTTCACACGCTTTTCGGCGGTTATCTTAACCATGTTAGACAAGCCCTATATGCATTGCAAGAATTTAAACATGGCATATAATACAATGAATGCAAAGGACAACACAAGCTCATTTTTCTAGTGAAGTTGGAAAAGTCAAGGATATTGAGCTCGCCTCTTAACTCACAAAAACCTTGCCTCATCCAAAGGCTTAGTGAAGATGTCCGCCAAATTGTCTTGGTCCTCACTCCTTGAAGAGATATACCTTTCTTGGACACATGATCATGAATGAAATGATGACGAATATCAATATGCTTGGTGCGGGAATGTTGAACCGATTGCTTGCAATTTTGATGGCACTTTCATTATCACATAGCAATGGAACCTTCTCGAACTTGACACCATAATCACCGAGAGTTTGCTTCATGTAGAGAATTTGAGCACAACAAGCTCCCCGGTAATATACTCCGCCTCGGCGTTGACAAGGTCACACTATTTTGCTTCTTAGAGCACCAAGAGACAATGGACCTTCCAAGCAAATGGCACCCTCTGGTTGTGCTTCTTCTATCAATTTTGCAACCAGCATAATCCGAGTTGGAATAGCCAACAAGTTGGAATCTTGCACCTTTGGGATACCATATGCCAATGCTTGGTGTTTGCTTGAGGTACCTAAGAATTCTCTTCACCGCGGTGAGATGGGATTCCATAGGGTTAGCTTGAAAACGAGCACATAAGCAAACACTAAACATGATGTCGGGCCTAGATGCAATAAGATAGAGCAAGCTACCAATCATAGATCGATAGTGAGTCTTGTCTACCGGTGTACCTCCCACATCGGGTCAAGTTGTCCATTGGTTGGCATGGGTGTCTTGATGGGCTTACAATCTTCCATATCAAAACTCTTGAGAAGGTCTTTGGTATACTTTTTTTTTTTTTTGAGAGATGAAGGTCCCTTCTCTCAATTGCTTGACTTGAAACCCGAGAAAGAATGTAAGCTCACCAATCATGGACATCTCAAACTCCTTCAACATCAAAGCACCAAACTCCTTGCAATGTTCTTCATTCGTTGAGCCAAAGATTATGTCATCGACATAAACTTGACAAATGAAGATGTTCCCTTCATGCTTCTTGGTGAATAGTATGGTGTCCACCTTCCCAATGGTGAAGCCCTTCGCAATGAGGAAGTCCCAAGACGCTCATACCATGCTCTTGGGGCTTTTTGAGCCCATATAAGCCTTGGTCAACCTATAAACATGGTTAGGATATCTAGGGTCTTCAAAACCGGGAGGTTGATCAACAAAGACTAGTTTATTTATGAAGCCATTTAAAAAGTACTTTTCACATCCATTTGATATAATTTCATGTTATGATGTGATGCATATGAAAGGAGGATACGTATGGCTTCAAGTCTTGCCACCGGTGCAAAGGTCTCTCCAAAATCCAAACCTTCAACTTGAGAGAACCCCTTTTGCCACTAGTCTTGCCTTGTTCCACACGACAACACCTTGATCATCTTGCTTGTTGCGGAACACCCACTTTATGCCAATGACTCTTGCACCTTTAGGCCGCTCTACAAGTGTCCACACTTCATTGCGGGTGAAGTTGCCCAATTCCTCATGCATGGCATTCACCCAATCGGATCTTCTAGAGCTTCCTCTATGGTAGTAGGTTCTAAACAAGAGACAAAACCATGATGTTCAACAAAAGAAGCAAGTTTTTGAGATCGAGTCATAACCCCCTTTGTAGGACTCCCTATGATGAGATCTTGAGGATGTGCTTGGAGTAGAGGAGAATTTCTTCGATCAACCACTTGAGGAGGGTCTTATGGAGCATCAACATCTTAAGCTTGTTTCACACTTTGTTCATGAGAAACATGAGTATCATCATGGTGGTTGTTCTCATCTTTATCATCATCTTGTGGAACATTTGATGAAGATGGCTTGTCAATGTCTTAAACATCATCATCATCATCTTTAGGCTTGATGTCTCCAACCGGCATGTTCTTCATGGCCTCCTTCAATGGTTCATCACCTACATCATCAAGATTCTCAAGTGCCCCTTGGGAGCTGTTAGATTCATCAAACTCTACATCATATGTTTCCTCTACCATGCCGGTCGCATGATTGAATACTCGATATGCTTTGGACTTCGATGAGTAACCAATAAGAAAACCAATATCACAACGTCTTTGAAACTTCCCTAGATGTTGGCGCTTCTTGTAGATGTAGCATTTGCAACCAAAAACCCTAAAGAAAGAGACGTCCGGCTTCTTCCCATTGAGCAACTCATAAGGTGTCTTCTTAAGAAACTTTTTGGAGGTAGAGGCGGTTGGATGCATAGCATGCGGTGTTGATTGCCTCGCCCAAAACTTCTCATCGGTGCCATACTCATCAAGCATTGTTCTTGTCAAAGTGATTAGTGTCCGGTTCTTTTCTCTCCACTACACCATTTTGTTGAGGAGTGTATGTTGAAGAGAACTCATGCTTGATCCCAACTTCATCACAATATAGCTCAATGTTTGTGTTGTCAAATTCTTTCCCATTGTCACTCCTTATCTTCTTGATCTTCACATCAAATTCATTTTGAGCTCTTTTAGCAAACTTCTTGAAGCAAGCGGCCACTTCGGATTTGTCATGAAGAAAGAAGGTCCAAGTGTATCTTGAGTAGTCATCAACAATCACTAGACAATATAGGTTGCCCCCAAGCTCTTGTATGTTGTTGGCCCAAAGAGATCCATGTGAAGTAGCTCTAGCACTCTATGAGTTGACATGAAAGCTTTGGTTGGATGGGTGTTGGCAACTTGCTTGCCGGCTTGACATGCACTACAAAGCTTGTCCTTTTCAAACTTGACATCCTTCAATCCTCTCACTAAATCATTCTTCATTAGTTTCTTGAGAGACTCCATACCAACATATGCTAGTCTTCTATGCCATAGCCAACCAAGTGATGTGGCCTTAGCAAATAGGCAAGTTTGCAAGTTGGCTTCTTCGGAAGTAAAATCCATAACATAGAGGTTGTTGTACCTAAAGCCTCTAAATATCTCTTGCTTGTCACTCTTCTTTGTCACGACAACTTCATGTTCATCAAATAGGCATTGGAAGCCAAGATCACATAGTTGACCAACCGACAACAAGTTGAAGCTCAATGAAGCAACATATAAGACATTTGAGAGTGAGTGATCATTTGATATTGCAACCTTTCCCAAGCCTCTCACTTTGCTCTTGGAATTGTCACCAAATGTAATCTTGTTGTGGCCTTTGTCCCCTTCTTCTAGTGAGGTGAACATACGAGGATCACCGGTCATATGTTGTGTGCAACCACTATCAATAACCCAATGAATTTCACCGGTCTTGTAGTTCACCTACACACAATAGATCAAGCTTGTTGCTTAGGGACCCACTCTTGGTTAGGGCCCTTGACACTCTCAACCAATGACTTGGCAACCCAAATTTGCTTAGGCCTATTTTTGTTTGGTGGACCTAAGAACATGACCTTGGTCTTGCCACTAGTATCCTTTCTAAGCATGTAGTGAGCATTGAAGGCAAAAGGTCTAGCATACTTGGGCAAGGGTTGTGGTGGTGGTGTCATACACTCATGAGAGAAATGCCCTTCTTGACCACATTCAAAGCATCTCTTTGGCTTGGGCTTGGGCTTGGGCTTTGACTTGAGTTGATATTGAGCCTTGGGTTGAGCTTGAGCTTTAGCTTTCTTCTCTTCATTTGCCTTGTATCCAATACCACTCTTGTCCATCTTCATAACGGTGTTCATGAATAGCTCACTTTGAAGATTGTGACCCTTGGTGAACTTGCTCAAGCCGGTAGTGAGGTGAGCCTTCTCTTTCTTGAGCTTATCATTTTCTTGTTTGAGCATCTCAAATTCAAGCATGATCTTGTGCTCTTCTTCACTCTTGGTGGACTTGCTCAATGTGGCGGTGTGTTGAACTTTCTCTTTCTTGAGCTTCTCATTTTCTTGCTTGAGCATTTCAAAATCAAGACCCAACTCATACACTTCATTACTTTTCTCAACAACAATCATCTTTAGCTTGTTGTTCTCATCTTTGATCTTGATGTACTCATCATAGTGATCGGCCACAACCACTTGCTTGCCTTTGCTACTAGCCTTTTGCTCAATGTTCTCATCAATCAAGTCATCACATGATGTAGCTATATCAATCTTAACAGCATGGTTAGTAGCAACATGTGGCTCATCATTTAAAAACTCATTAGCAACAAGAAGGTTGTCATGATCAACCTTGAGATTTGTGTACTCTTCTTTGAGCCCTGTTATATCTAATGATGAGCTCATTGTGAGTTCCCTCAAGTTTATCATGTTTTTCTTTGAGCTCCTTTAGGGAAGGTTTGAGCTCCTTGAGGGAGGACTTCACAAGCTTGTATTCATCTGTAAACTCATCACTAGCCTCTTGTGCTTTGTCATGTTTAGCAAGAAGAGTTTCATTCTCAAGTTTAAGCATGTCAATCTTTTTTGTTTGCCTTTGAGACCATCTTAGAATACTTGCTAAGCAAAGTCGCAAGCTCATCATAGCTAGGTGCTTCATACTCAACATCCTCATCACTATCATTATCACTATCACTACTTTCATCATCACTTGGTACCTTGGTGTCCTTTGCCATGAGGCATATGTGTGTAGACGATGAAGATGGTGATGGTGGTGGTGAAGCGTATGAAGACCCAATAGCAATAGCCGCCACATGTTCTTGCTCATCATCACTTTCTTCACCGGAGGAGCCACCACATGATGATTCAATGTCGGTGAGCCAATCACCAACAATGTAAGCCTTTCCATCTTTCTTCTTGTGGTAGTCCTTCTTCTTGCCATCTTTCTTCTTATATGGCTTATCCTTCTTCTTCTCTTCATCATCACTTGATTCTTCTCTCTTGTCCCGTTGCTTCTTCTTGTGCTTGTCTTTCTTGGGTGGTTCGGGACATTGATGAGCAAGGTGACCAAGATGATGGCAATTGTAGCACTCCATCTCGGAGAGTGGCTTCTTCTTGGTACTTGTGTAGAATTGCTTCCTTGATGAATCAAACTTGACTCCCCTCTTGCTAAGACCCTAGAGCATCTTGGTAGTTTTCTTCACCATGAGTGCAAGATCATCAAGGTCCTCATCACTTGGGCTTTGAGAGGAGGTCATGAAAGCTTTGCCTTTGCCTTTGTTGTCAATGCTAGCCTTAAAAGCAAGATCTTTCTTCTTTGTCGATGAAGATTCATCCTTGCGATTGATATGCATGTACATTTCATGGGCATTGATCTTTCCCAAGATTTTTGTCGGTGTAGACTCGGAAAGACCACCTTGGTGAAGAACGGTGACGATATGCCCACACTTCTCAATGGGGAGGACACACAACATTCTTCTCATGACATCCGCCGGTGTGATTTGTGTGAGTCCAAGCCCATTGATTTCCTCTCTACAATGACATTCAAGCGACCATACATGTCATTATCATTTTCATTAGGAAGCATTGCAAAGGCATTAAGCTTATTCATAACAAGATTATAGCATTCCTCACGCTCACTCTTGGTTCCCTCATGGAGCGCACAAATTTCTTCCCAAAGGTCATGGGCATTTTTGTGGTTCCTCACGCGGTTGAACACGCCCTTGCAAATGCCTCTAAAGATTGTGTTTCTAGCTTTGGCATTCCAAGTGACTTGTTCCTTCTCTACGCCGGTGAGGGCTTTTTCATCCTTAGGTTTCACAGAACCTTCGGTGGCGGCTTTGAGCACACCGGGGTTTTCGGCCTCAAGATAGGATTCCATGCGAATTTTTCAATATGAAAAGTCATCGCCTTCGAACATGGGTGGTGGGCCATTTCCATTGGACATCTTTCTCTAGGCGGTTAAGCCTAATTATGAGCAACACGGCTCCGATACCACTTGAAAGGATCGAGATGCCCAAGAGGGGGGGATGAATTGGGCCAATCTAAAATTTTAACTCAAATAAACAACCTACTAGCCCATATTCACCCTCTTGTGCCTAAATGTGTTCCTAGCAACTATCGCACAAAGTTTTGCACCCTAGGTTCCAATCCTACTCTAGCATGGCAATTCTAAGAATGTAAAGACATGAAATAGAATTGCGGAATGTAAATGCGGAAAGTAAAGAGAGGAAGGAACATGGCGATTTTTTCCCCGAGGTATCGAGGTGTCGCCACCCCCCCTAATCCTCGTTGGAGCACTCTCTCGAGAGTATCGCTCCCCCTTAGTCCTTGCAAGAACTAAGTGCTCTCTATGGGTTGATTCTTCGACACTCGCCGCGTGAATCACCCAAAACCGCCACAAGCTTGCTTGAGCCACCCACAAACACCACCGGGTGATCTTCAATCCATGATCCGCCACCAAGCCGTCTAGGTGATGGCGATCACCAAGGAGAAACAAGCACAAACTCTCACTTGACCTCTAGAAGCCTAATGAGAAGAGTGGACGCACAGTTGTAACTCTCAAAGCACTACAAAGGTCCTTAATCTTGCATATGACCACCTCAATAGGCTCTTGCACTCTCTTCAACTCTCAAGGTGTTTATCCAACTGAACAAATAAGCAAGAGAGAGAGTATGGACGAGCCAACCAAGTATTTATAGCCCAAGGTTCGAAATCCAACCGCTGGCTCAAATCTCGAAAAAATGTACAGCCACGGACGCCGCCAGGTGACTTAACGGGCACGCCAGCGCTATACAAAAATTCAAATTCCGCTCAAAATCTCCACAAATACGCCGGCCAGCGCGGTCACTCCCTCGAGACATCGTCGATGTCCCCGGCTAGCGTCCCGGCGTGGCACCCGACGCGCCCGGTAGCGTCCGGTGCGGATGTAAAACACCGCCCGACGCTTCTCAACGGCGCCGACGCAGCGCCAGCGCTTTCAGCCCGGCCGTCCGACGCCTTTGCATAAACAGCCCCGTTCACTTCAATTCAACCACTTCGTGGAACCGATTCAATTCCAAACTTTTTCAGGGACTTTTTCATGCTACCTAGTGCTAGAATCAACAAGTGTACACCACATCTTATCACTAGACTCACCTAGGTCAAGCTACCCGTCCGCACCCCCTTAATAGTATGGCCAAAAGCGAAAAACAAAGTCCTACGACTAATCCGATGTCTCTCAACTCCATCGACAATCGGAACTAACCGCCCTTAACCTTGTCGTCCGTCTTTTTGAAAACCGAAACGATTTCCATCGCCGAGGGCATACGATACACATTCCCTGAAACCATCATTTACCATGACCTAACTTACCCCCTCAAGCTTTCGCAAAACACACGTTAGTCATGGTAATATACATATTGTCATCAATCATCGAAACCACACTAGGGGCCTAGATGCTTCAAGCATGTTCTCGTCCACCCCCACCCACCCACCTCTCCAAATGCCGCATGACACTTTGGTTTCACCACCAACTCCCTTGTTGCATTGTCCACCCTTTTTGCCGGACTCAAAGCATCGCCTTGGAGCTCGGGATCATCTTTAGCCCTCCCTGCTCGGAGAGGGGTGTATCGCGGCCTCCCATGGTCGAGGAGGCCTTCGGCAAAGGCACGGCCGATCGGCGATCACCCCGCATCGATTGACCCTAACTAGCCACATACTTCGGTAAGCCGGATCTCGGTGGAGCCAAATCGAATGGCAACCACGCGACCGGAGTGGAGAGATGGCGGGAGTAGCGTGTACCCACCCTACTTGGTCAAACCGTCATTAGGGCGGGGTAGGGAGGTGGGGTACTGCGGTTCTCTCGGTGGCGCAGCCTCGTTCCGTTTTGGACAAATCTGAAAAAAGTTGATATATGCAAGTTTGGGTACTACATATGTCGTGTGGTTAGGGATCCCCACCGGGTATAATCGGTTCATGAATCGCCGTTGCTTCTGGTTATGGAGACCCGTTCTTACGTCCTTTCATCGTAGTAAATGATGGATTATGTTTTGAGAAAGAAAGTTGGCATAATAAATTATGTTTGCTCTAGAATAGGATAATTTAGAGTATCGAGTTACTAATCGATTTTAAAAAATATTGAAAGTAAGGATTCACGTTTAGTAAGTTTTTACGCAAAGAGTTCTTGATTCTTGCTAAAGCCTTACCTTGACTCCTAAGACCAAAGATTCCCGTGTCTTCCCTTTTTCTTTAGTCGGGTAAGTCTTGTTGAGTACTCCCGTACTTTCGAGGTTTGTTAACCCTTGTTGCGGTGTTGACTCGTGATGTTAACCAAGGTTATGTCGGTGGGCTCGACATGATCCGTTTCTTCTAGTTTCCCTCGCCTTCCGCAAATTAAGTTAAGTCTACTCAAAAGTAACTTGCTCATATTTTGTAAAATTATGTTATTATTCTTCCGCACTCTCGATCTATATTTTTGTAACAAATGTTGTAATGTTGTAGCTACTCCTTTGTTGATCCTCGGTATGAGTGGTGTAATCGGGGTTTCGATGACACCCGACAAGCTTCTTAAGTTATTGGGTGCATCTCGCACAAATTTGCCGAGGTCTTTGGGACAAAGACAGTGCAGTGGGCCCAAGAATTAGGAGGTTACGTCACGAGAATGGTATCGAGCTCATACTTAGGACCAGCTACAATATTACTTTTGAAAACTTCAAAAATAATTTTGTAATCTAAAAGTTTTTGAAAGTAACAACTTAAAAATAATATTCTTTCTTTCCTTATGCTTGCCGGAAGCTTTCATGAAGATTTTTCCGACGAGTCAAGTAAAAGATTTCAAGAAGTTTCATGTCATCTTTTGAAGAACAACTGGGAGTCAACTTCGCCGACAATGTTCTCGCTAAGTGCTTTTCAACATTTCGTTGGTGCAAAGTTGAAGATAGGATATAAAGTAAAGCCCTATAACCTACTAACATCTAACATGATGAAGATGGAGTATGTTTAACGTTGTGAAGACGTATAGGACGAGCATGCATCATATCATCATAATATGAGACTTCCTCCTTTTCTTTCGGACAACTATTCTTCTTTATAGTTGTTTGTCCTAAATTTCGTCCTATACCAAGTTTTTGGTTAATGGACTTCCATTTGATAATTTTTTGCTTCATAAGTTCCAATTTTTTAGGAGCTTGCACCTTGCCTTGTCAACTCTATTTAAAAGCCTCGGACTACTACTTGATTATCCAATTCCAAAGATGTGCCGTGTCTTAACTTCTTCTATCCCGACACAAAGCTAGTCCTTTTATGTTGATAGTCGACATATCTCCGTTGGGGAATTACAATAGTTGTGTACTATGGTGAAATCAAGACTGTGGACCGGAAATAGCGTCGAAATCACGGGGTCTCCTATGGATTTGCAGCCATATAAGGAAATACCGCCGCGGGCGCCGCGCTCATGTCGGGGTCTATGGTCATGATTCACCATAATCCACAATTAATGAGCTTTCACCTTCTTTGCAAACTCTTTTTGAAATTCATATCCGTACTCCTCTTCTCTTATCGGTTGCAAAATACCTTTTGTTTTCGATTGCAATCTTGATATCAACTTTGTTGTTTGCAAAATTTCTTACAAGTCAATATATATTTGACATATTTCTTTTCCCACTACTTGTCCCACGGGATTTGTCACCTTGGAATTCCAGAAATTAGATTTCTTTTAAGGGGGAAAGATCTTCACATCCCGCCATTCATGATTATTTTGTTGCATCATTAGTAAGCATCATTGCATTGCATATGTTGTTTATAGCATTCGTGTAATGCATTTATGATGTTTCCCATGTTATCTAAAATGATGTTAATGTTGATTGTTGTTTGTGTTTCAATCGTTAAGCTCTGTAGGTGCTTTGGTTGAACCTTAGTTCAACTAGAATGTTATGCGTAAAATCTTTGCCACGGCTTATGTTGTGCCGCGTGGAACCATGCCAAGTCTCTTGTTGGACCTCCTAGACGTTTCTTCAATAGAGGAGCCCGATGCCATATAATTTCTCTTTGATCTTTAAAACTTCCTTGGCTTTGATCTTGAAATCACTTTCATATTGACTCCACACCTTGGAACTTCCTTTGGTTGCTATCTTTCCTTTTGTAAATCCTTGGTCACCACTAATTTTTATCATAAGAATTCTCTCCGTGGTTGTGGTTTTGACCGTGGTATTATGATTAATTTCTAATCATAATCCATTACAAAACTACGCTAAAGCATTCCCTTTACCGTGAATTTCCTTGGCTCTTTATCTATATTCTATCCGAGGACTCGTATATCGGATCTGTTGTTTTGTGAGTTCCTTCGAAGTTACAAGAAAAGGTGACCCTTGAAGAGCAAGTCACCGACATCAACATTAATGTACTACAAGAAGTGGTAGATAAGAGACTCGCTTTAACCATTTCTGAAGGTTAGGATCATTGTGGCATCTTGTTGCCGCCACGTGTTTTCTCGAACGCCGTGAGCATCCTCTCTCTCCCGCTTGCGTCGTGTTGTAGTCTCGTGCTTTCGCCTCGCCGCGGATCGGCGTTGTCACCGACTTCCGGCCCTCGCGCAACACGCGCCCCTCCTTTATCCCGCACTCGTGTCGCTCTCGACGCCGCCTTAGATCCCGTGCCGACCCCTTCTTCTCGCCTTTTTTAGAACAGCCTCTCGCACGCCTCCTTGCCGACGAGTCCACTTCTCTCATCCTCTTCCTCTCTCCCACCTTGGTTCAAGGTAGAAGAAGCGTGCCATGGCCAATCTTGTCCAAAGACCGCCGGTGATGCTCTTCCACTCGGCCTACTTCCCGGCGTGTTGTGCCCTATCTCGCCCCACCAAGCTATAAAATCTTCTACACGCCCTTTTCCTTTTCCATCTTCGCATCGAGTAGAGCTCGTGAGTTGTTTTTCTCCACCGTATCTCGCCGTGAGGAAGATTGGAAAGCCACCAAGCTTCTAAGGAAGGAGCGGATGGACATAGAGCTACCCGATATGGCGTTCGTTGAAGTTTTTGTTCTCGGATGCTTTTCATCTTGGCGCTTGCAATGATCGAGTGTTCACAAATCCTATTTTCGGATCTGTTGGTCTTTTGCCATGTTCTCGGATAATCATTATCCTGTTGTTCCTTCATTGCCCTCGCTTATCGAGGTCGCTTTGATTAGACGCTTAGTTGTCGTCCGTGCTCTTAGCCGTGTTGTTCTAGATCCGAGTGGTTTAGTTTTCAAAGTCATGTATTCTCTCGAAAGTGTACTTTTAGATCTGTGTATGTTAATCGTTTTCTTCCCTTCTCATTCTTCGCTCAATCTCGGACGAGATTCATTAAGGGGAAAGGCCAGAACACCCCGTGTGTTACTTATCGCTTAAGTCATGGATTAGACAAAATTAAGTTTATTTTATGTTTTTGATCCTAAGTGTGTTGTTGGATGAGGGTTGGATAGTATAGGTTGGGAATCTGAAATTTGAATCAAATTCAAGTTTGAATTGAACTCCTAAAACCCTAAATTCCTTTCTTTCTTTTACCCCCTTTTCTTTTTTATTCAAAATTTATAAAGAATTTGGGTATGGTTATTAAAGCAATTTTGTAGAGTTTTCAAAGTTGAACAAAGTTGGTGTTTTGAGTTTTCAAAGTTTAGTTCAAAAATTTAGAGTAATTTTGAAAATACCAAAATTAGGGTTTTGTCCCTTTTTTGATTTAAAAAACTATATTTCAAAATCTAAGCAAAATTTGCAAAAAGTTTTAAAAAGTTAGTTTGTAGATCTTGTTGAGATGAGCAAAAGTCATGTACAAAGTTTTTCAAGTTGTTACATGATTTTAAAAGTAATTTTGAATTCAAATTTCAAAATTTTGAACTGCATTTCAAAAGTCATATTTAGAGGCTGATTTTGAAAATCTTCCAATTATGAAAATTGTAGATCTTGAAAAATTAGCCTAAGTCACTTTTTGAGTTTTTCAAGTTCAGTTCAAATTTGGGGAGAATTTGACGAAATTCGTAAAAGGTTAGGTTTAGGATCTACAAAGGAATGATTTCACCGTTCTTCCCCATACCGGCCGGCCGCGCCGGCGCCGCTGCGGGCCGTTTCGCGCCTTCGGTCGCCCCGCCGTCACCGCCTACATGGACGGGTTCGCGACGTCGCCGCCTACGTGTCCCATGGTCCTCTGTCCTATAAAGCTTGGAGCCGTTCCCGTTTTTCCTTCTTCTTTCTCCTTCACCGCCGCCGAAAAACCGCCTCCGCCCCCTTTCGCTTGCCGCCGCCGCCGAGCTCCAATCCATCCAATTAGCTGTGCCATCATGTTCGCGAACTTCTGGGCGTTCGCTTGAGCTAGATAGTGACGTAGTTCATCGACCGAGCAATCCGCGCGCCGCCGTCTTCTCCATCTCCGTCCGGAAGCGCCGGGCCAAGATCACCTCACCGCCGCCAAGTCGTCTTGCCACGCACTGCACACGCCGAACGCCGTTGTTGCCACCGGGAGCACCGCCGCCATCGCCACCGCCGCCGACCATCCTCCGACTCATCTCCGCCCAAACCATCGTGGAGCACCGCGGATCGGGTGAGCCGTTGTCCGTGTCTATACCATCGCTTTGTTTCGTTTAGTGCCGTAATACCGGAACACCGCCGCCGACGAGCTCCGCCTTTGCCGCTCGCACACGGCTGCTCCGCTTAACTTAGCTAGGGGCTGACTTAGGTTCGTTTAGATGGGGCTTTAGGACCCTCTCGAGGTGCTAGAGATGATGCCTTTGTCGCCGCCGGGAGAAAGTTCGACGAGCTTTTCCGCCGCATGGCCGCGCCGCCGGCCGCCATGGCCGTCGGCAAGGGTGCCTCGGGTACCCTATGCAATGGGTTTGAGGTGTCCAAGGTGCGCGAGAGTGAGGGGAACAAGTTGAGGTAGGTCTAGTCGCCGGAGACCTCACCGCCGGCCGCCGCCACCGGGCCAACAAGGCGGGTCGGTTGGCCTGGCTCGCTATCGTAAGCGGGCCGGGCCGCACAATATCGGGGTCAGCGTGATGTTGGGCCGGTTTCGCCCGAAAAGTCTGTTTTTGTGTTAAAACTTGATTTATCTAATTTCTTTACTTTTTAAATAGTGCCGATTCTTTCAAAATTCATAGAAATTCGAAAATAGCTTTAAAAAATTCTGAAAATTTTTGTAGAAGCTTCTTATGAGTATATGAATCCATGAAAAATTTGAAACTTTGAATTTGAATAGTTTTTGCATGATTTAAAAATACAAATTTTAATTGAAAATGCATCTTCTATGATTTTTAGAAAATAAAATATTTATTCAAAAATCATGAAAATTTATTTGGTACTGTTTTATGATGTGTTCTACCTGTATAAAAAGTTTGGAGTCGTTTTGAGATGTTTAAATTATTTTCTATCTTAAGCCCTATTATTTCATGTGGTTTATAAATTGTTTAGTGTCAAATAATTTAAGTTTTTGTGTGACTTTTGGGTTGTTTTGTGAATCTTGGATCATATCACAATCAAGTGGTCCTTGAGAACTCCTTAGGCAATGGTGATGATATCTTGTAGAGTAGTTCAACAAGTTGGTTTTGTTGGGTTGCAACTTTATCGTGAAGGAAAGTTGTACTCAAGTTATTTATTATTTCATGTATCATCAAGCATCATGTTTACCATTCCATCATGTTAAGCAATGCATCATTATTACGTGTAGTGAACGAGAGTGATGTGGTTTACGATGACCAAGCTTTGGAAGAAGATGTATCCACCCGAGGTATGGTGTCAAGTGTGACTCGGGTGATCCGGTTTTGGATTCTCGACTTTCCCTCGCAAAACAGGCAAAGCCCCTTACATTAAACCTTTCCTTGATGTTTTAAAAGTTTTAAATCACTTATGTCTATGCTATGTTGCATTAAGTAATTAGGAGTTGAGTGATAACCTAATTGCCGCATTACCATCCTTGTTTATTTCAATACCATCCTTGTTAACTTGTTCATTTCGAAAATGCTTAGTGAAGCTTAGCCCTGCTTAATTAGTTAAGCTTTTTCATCAAAATGTCTTATTTGAGAAGATGGTGCTATTTTCGGAAAAAGAAAGAGACGTAGTGATGAATTTGAGATCGGACGGGACGTAGGTTGAAAGCCGCGGGATACCTAGCCGTGCTTTGTCCCGTGTTGGTCGTTTAAGGACCGTCCGTTGTTTGGATTGTTAAGTTCGGGACTTTTGAACGCTAGTACGCCCGAGGCCTTCGGCAAAGGCACGGCCGACCGGGCAATCACCCCGCATCGATTGACCCTAACTAGCCACATACTTCGGTAAGCCGGATCTCGGTGGAGCCAAATCGGAATGGCAACCACGCACCGGGAGTGGAGAGATGGCGGGAGTAGCGTGTACCCACCCTATCGGGTCAAACCGCCATTAGGGCGGGGTAGGGAGGTGGGGTATGCGGCTTCGGGTGGCGCAGCCTCGTTCCCGCTTTTGGACAAATCTGAAAAAAGTTGATATATGCAAGTTTGGGTACTACATATGTCGTGTGGTTAGGATCCCCAAATGGGTATAATCGGTTCATGAATCGCCGCTGCTTCTCGGTTATGGAGACCCGTTCTTCTTCGTCCTTTCATCGTAGTAAATGATGGATTATGTTTTGAGAAAGAAAGTTGGCATAATAAATTATGTTTGCTCTAGAATAGGATAATTTAGAGTATCGAGTTACTAATCTGGATTTTAAAAATATTGAAAGTAAGGATTCACGTTTAGTAAGTTTTTCTCGCAAAAAGTTCTTGATTCTTGCTAAAGCCTTACCTTGACTCCTAAGACCAAAGCATTCCCTGTCTTCTTCCCTCGCTTTTCTTTAGTCGGTAAGTCTTGTTGAGTACTCCCGCACTCGTGGTTTGTTAACCCTTTGCTGCGTGTGTTGACTCGTGATGTTAACCAAGGTTATGTCTGGTGGGCTCGACATGATCCGTTTCTTCTAGTTTCCCTCGGCTTCCGCAAATTAAGTTAAGTCTACTCAAAAGTAACTTGCTCATATTTTGTAAAATTATGTTATTATTCTTCCCGCACTCGATCTATATTTTTTTGTAACAAATGTTGTAATGTTGTAGCTACTCCTTTGTTGATCCTGGTATGAGTGGTGTAATCGGGTTTCCGGCGACACCCGACAAGCTTATTAAGTTATTGGGTGCATCCGCACAAATGCCGAGGTCTTTGGGACAAAGACAAAAAGTGTGGGCCCCGCATTAGGAGGTTCTCGTCACGGCGCCTCCTGCACCTTCACCACCGCCCCCACCGCTCCTTGCCCTTTCCTCCCGGCTTCCCCACCGCCGCTCGCCCTCCCTTGTTCATGGCTGCTTTCGACAGAGGGAAACCGCCACGCCGGCAGCTCCCGCCTCCACGCGCAACCTAGCCGCGCCGCCGACGATAGCGCCGCAGCGTGGCCACCAGCCGCCGCACGACGCTGAGCTTGTCCTCCAACACCCTCCCGAGCCGCGGGGATCTCCCGATTGGGTGGCTAATGAGCCTAATGCACGTGGAAACCTGGGATTTTCCCCTCCGAAACCTAGATCCGTCTAGGTTCGAACCTACTGAAGTCGCCATGAGAGTCTCCGCGACCCCTTGGCTAAACCAGAGACTTTTCTCTTTGAGCTGCCTCCTTCCCTGAGTATTTGTTTGTCTTTATCCCCTCGCAAAGCAAACATAGATGACTCGGTTTAGCTAAAAAAATACTCTCCAAACTGATGGCATGTTTTTGTTAGAACATAAAAGCATTCATTTAGCATATCAGGTAACAGATAACACACATTTCATATAACAGAGGGTTAACTAGCAGAACTCATCAAACTCAGTTTCAGTAGGATCAAATCCTGCACGATATTTTTCAGTAGGATCAAATCTAAACCAAACACTTCAAGGGTTCTGCATATATTTTTTCTTTTAGTGCAACTGGCGGATTATGCATCAGACAAAAAATTGCTAGGTGCTTTAACTAAATACTGAACCCCTCACATGTCAGACAAACAATTAGGATTCCAATCAAGCCTAGAAGTAGTCCAGGCAATGAAAAAAAAACTGAGGCCATAAACATTCAATTCTTGAATTATGCAATTCTTCAAATAGCAGCAGTCACAATCAAAATTAAACTCCAGGAACATTTAGTTATATGCTGGTGAACTACAACAACATAACAAAAGCTTCAATTTACAAGATCAAGTGGTTACCTATATGGATTCCAATCTAATGGACGCATAAATAAAGGATTAATTGGATCAACATTAGCTGAATCCCACCAAAGTAGTAGTAGATGAAGAAGGAGAAAATGGAAACCCACTGCTCGATGATGGAGCTATCGGCACGCCGGGAAGGCACCTCCACCAGATCCATGAATGGGGATGGAGCCGTTGCCTCACCGTTGTCGAGCACTAGATATGGGGCGGAGTGCCGCTGTCATCGATCCTGCCGAATGTGGTAGTCCCTTTTTTAGGAAGTCAGTAGGGGAGTCCCCTACCTTTTTTTTTTTTTTGCTTTTCAATTAAATGAAAGAATGATTTTTACATGCTAAGAACTAGAACAAAAACTAAAGAGAAAAAATACAAGGCACCAAGCCCAAAAGAAAAAGGTACAAGTTACATAAGATTCTCTCTCCATGGAACTAGTAGAGCACTTCTTGCCGGTTTGGCCTTGGTGCAAACCACTCCAATCTCTGACAAGAACCGTCTTTTTGTAGGCGCCTATATCTCTTCTGCTATTGTAAAAATGATATTATTCCATATCTTCCATATGGCCCAGCAAGCTACTATCATGATCTCTCTGAAATTCACACTTTAAAAAATCTACTCTTGCTTTGAGTACAATGTCCAGGGGCGGTGTAGTGAGAAGTCCCAACTGATGTTGACAAAATCCCAGCACTCTTTGCTAAATTGACATTCAAAGAAGAGGTGAAAAGAGCTTTCTTCAATGTCAGCATCACAGAGAACACATAGCTAAGTGCATATTTTTCTTCCTGAGGATGTTCCTTGTGTTTAGTCTGTCTCAAAATAAAAAATTTATGGTTCCCCTCGGATTACCCGATTTCCAAAGCCATCTAAAGAGTGGGGAGGCAGGAGTCTGACTAATAAGGATTTGATAAGTTTTTTTGCTGCTGAACTTGGAGTTACCCCAGCTGTAGGACCAAGGGTACGTCTACATTTCATAGTTCGTGGTCCAGTTGAAATATCTTGTTTCCCTTTTTCTATTAATTTATCTGAATATATGATTGGCTGACATGCTTTTTTCTATGTGCTAGGTGCTATATCTCGATAGCCTTGATTTGGAATGTCTTTCCCCGGAACATAATACGTTGCCAAGGGTACTTTTTTTTCCATTTGATACTTTAAGGTCCTTTATGTTGGCGGACAACAATTTTGGGAGTTTTTTTTTAAAGATGATTGTAGTCTTCCTATCGTAAAGGTGTGTGTGTAGTTTTTTATTTCTATATATTTTTAGGTGATTTATTATCACGCTGTGGGGTCTATATGTGATATTTGTTGTGAACTCTCTGTTTTTTTATATTGGTTAGTTGCCTGACACGGCCCGATGTACATAGCCCGATGTATATATTCATGGGAATCTCATTTAAGTGACGAATGTGAGGATTCTAGGAGTGGATGTTTGTTGGCTACATGTGAAACTGCTGTTGCCATGGTCAACTTACTTGACATTCCATTTGATGTAACGATAGTTTAGGATAGAAATGTAATTATTGTATGTATTGTATTTCTCCTTTTTTTATTTGGCTCAATTTTTTACTTGGGATGGTTTAGGTGATTGTTTATATGGGTTTCATTAGTTTGACTTCTTTTTGTTGATATCTTTTGTTAGGCTGTAGGTCCACTGTTGTGGCTGTTGCTGACTTCTAGGAGCAGATAAATTCTGGACTTTTACTCTCTGGTACCCAAGCAGTGAGATTCTTGACCGTGCTCGATAATGACCCCTTTCAGACAAGGATATAGATATCAATCTTCATATTCGATTGGTGTGCTAAATAACGGTAAGTTTAATGTGTAGCATCCCAAATTTTGCATTTTTCAGAAATAGGTTAAATTGATTTATTTATGCAATTTGTGAGCATTTGAATTTAGAAAAAAATAATAAATTTTAGAAAATTAAAATTTACTATAAGGTATAGTTACATGTTTTTGCACTCACGCTGCTACATTTGTATTTATGTAATGTGCGGATTTAATCAAAAGTGAAAAGAATTTCAAAATCATTTGAGAAATGCCTTTGGAAAAATTGTGAAAAGAAAAAGAAAAAAGGAAAATCTTCTCCTCCTCTCTTTAGGCCCGATGCCCACCCAACTCTCTTCCTCTCCCTTCTATCTCACATTTGGCCCAGCCGGACCCGATAATTTCTGGTTGTGGCCGGCGGCACAGACGAATTTGGGGAGGCTGCGCGGAAAATCGGACTGGGCTTGATAGGCATGGGCTGTAACGACTACGAACGTGGATCACGATGAAATCATTGGCAGCCGAATGTGGTTCTATATAGTGTGGCCCATGCACAACGCCACAACCCGACAAATCCAAAGAGTTTTAGGAACAAGTATACTATCCTTTTGAACTATCCAAACAAAAAAGTTAAAGCTCATCAAATATCATGATACGCTTAAAGAATTAGATTTAGCTTTCAGAAAATGGAATAAGTATGTACAAATAAAAATATACAAAATATTCTAATTGAAATGTAAATGTGTTTTTGGAAATTTTCACCACACTATGCAACCTTCACCAAAACATAGCATGATAAATGCGTCCAACATTAAAGTATGTTTCATTCATGCTGGTCGCGTCTCATTTTTTGCAATTAATGCAAAGTTTTAAAACATGTTTATGCATCAACTAGAATTTTTGGAAATTTTCTATATCTTTTTTGGACATTTTTCTTCTTTCCTAGAGAAACTCTTTTTTAAAAAAAAATTAGAAATATGTTTTCAGGACCTCTAAATATTCTGTTTGAATCTGTCTTCTATCTCTTGATTTTTTTTTCAGAATTTTTAAAAGTTTAGACACATGCAATTTCTACGTACGGTTTTAAAACCATATCTAGTTTACCATTTTTTAAACTAAAAAGGGAAAAATACCCATCAAACCCCACTTCATACACAGCCTAAAGTTCCAACTTCCAGCCACCAGGAGGTAGCTGTAGCCTTGGAGTGGAGACGGTCTGTTTCAGTGCGTTCAGTCGTTGCAGATGCTGCACCGGCCGGTTAGTTGGTAGCTGGCCTTCACCTTCGGAGGACACATCTTTAATTTGTATGCACACGGCTTTCCAAATCCACTATGTTCCCCGTTTCCGTTGTAAGATTAACTGTAGGCATGCATGTAAAGCAATGCATTGTTGATTTTGGTCATTTAATTTTGTTATATTATATAGTTTCAGGATAGAGAAATGCCATCTTCTGACGTTTTCTTGATTAAAACTACCATGCATCCTGCCATCAAATTCAACATATATGTAATTGTAATGACACTGTGTGTGACGCAGCCCTATGTGTCCTTTTTTCAGAGGATTAAGTTCGCAGTCTCCTCATTTATTTCTCAAAATTTACCACTGTTAATTTTCTTTCTAGAACGTGATTATGCTCGCAAATGAAGTGTAGCTGTCCATGCTGCCGGCCGGCCGGTGCCAGGTAGTTCTCTTGGCGTTCTTTATGTACGTTAATCATGGCAGCTTCTCTCTCGATCGATCATGTCAGTTATACACATCAGCCTGCTTTCCATATGAACAGCATGGGGAGAAGGATAGATATGATCTGAGCTGATGGCAACCTAATACCGACCAAGATTGTAGTTTAGTGGAGTACTTACTGGGTTTTCTGCCGTAAAAGCTTGGGCTTGACGCCTGAACCGTCGAGTTGGTTAGCTCGATAGCTCCGGCAGATGGCTGGCCGCCACAAGAACAACTCGATCGAGAAGTGCATGCAGCTGCGCAAGTGCCCAAGCCCAACCGCTCTCTCCATTACTCCAAACGCCGCCGCCGTCCGACGACCGAAACCACGAGGTCGTGAGGCTGGCTGGCTGGCTCAGTTAGCCTAACGACTACCGAGACGATGCTTCGGCTTGAAGACACATCAGATCCAATGCAAACGCCGGTCGGCAGCCAACCCGCGGTTTTACGTTGCAACCAACTGGACTGTAATGTTTTGTCACATCGTAACCGACGTTGAATCTTTTGGCTGTCCATGTTCTAGCTACTGCTCCCCTCCGTCCCCAATCGAAGTTTGTCACCCCCTGGATTCCGTGCCATCTTATTCGATGCTTCGCCTTATTTAAATTTTTTGCACAAATATAATTTATTTTGTTATGACTTATTTTATCAATGAAGATACTTGAATATTGATTAATTTATTTTATGGTTTGCATAAATATTTTGAATAAGACGGATGGTCAAACATGAAGTTCAAAAAGTCAAAAAACCATACTCCATGGGATAGAGGGAGTATATACGTGCAGATACCAGTAGTGCAAACCACGAACGCAGTTTTTGAAAGGAACCACGAACACAGTCAACATTTTAATTCCTTGTCTGGATTAATTGTTTTTTATCAAGATTCAAGAAACATATTTATTTTTTCTTTGTTAGGGAAAGAAATATATATGTCTCTGAATGAGCATGCATAATTCGTGTTTACCCTATCTTCTTGTACATACTCCCTTCATTCTAAATTATAATTCACTTTGACTTTTTTTTTTTTGTACTTAGACATATTGTTATTATATCTACATATATAGCAAATTGGATAAAAATGACTTATAATTTAAAAACGTAGGGAGTATTTGTTTTTTCCTCGTTGGGAATTTTCTTCAACTTAGCATGTGCACTCATATTTTTTTCTCGAATACGGAAAAGATTTGCAAATCATTGCATTAAGAAGAAGAATGTAATTGTACGAACGACGTGCTAAAGACAAATGCCAATGGATTCCTTCACAGCCAAAGGTCGGGCCGCCCTAGCAAAATTTCATTGGTTTGTACAAAAACAGTGAGTTCTTCTACAATACAACCAACCCTAATTTTATAGGTTTGTATTGAATATTGTGACATCAATACTGGTAGTTTAATCATAACAATCTATTTTTATATAAAACAATACTACTATACATATAATTTTTTGAAAGTGAAAGTGTAGACTAAGATCTATAATCCTTTTTTTTATGAAAATATAAAAGAATAATTTTAATCAAAAATACAATAAGCACTAGATTTTGAGATTAACATGTGGATAAAAAAAAAAGTTTCAACAACTAATATGACCACATGTTGAAAGCCAGTATAGGATGCAATGCAACAAGAGCCAAGCTAATGTTTCAACTAAATACATTTTTTTTAAAAAAAAAAAGACTCA
Source organism: Hyparrhenia diplandra (assembly GCA_015847255.1). Classification (NCBI taxonomy): domain Eukaryota; kingdom Viridiplantae; phylum Streptophyta; class Magnoliopsida; order Poales; family Poaceae; genus Hyparrhenia; species Hyparrhenia diplandra. Next base: position 25,383 of record JADLZK010009188.1, on the reverse strand, counting down.
CAAAAGTACAGTGCAAAGGAAGAAAACACATGCACTGTGATTGATAAATTAATTACAACCTAATAGAGAGATTATAAAGTATCTAAATTGGTATTGTATTAGGAAATGAAGAGAGGGTAAAGGCAATCAATTTTGATTAGCTGTACATATAAATTTATTTACAAAACTTTCAATACTTATGTAACAATAAGATTTTAAGCAATGCTGGAACATGGGTTGATAGGCCAGTGGATCAAATTTGCCAACAATCATCTGTTTTTCATTAGGCACACAAGGAAAAAAAAACAGTTTTACATTTGAAGTTTTTCATATCGTACAAATACTTTCAGAAAGGTAAAGTTGCTGCATAATGGATTAAATATGTCCAAATGTATATGCTACCAAACAACCCTTCTTAGATACTTTTTGGGAATATATATATTACTACTAACTACTAAGCATGTACGGAGAGAAGGGGTGGGGGTTCTCTCACCTTAAAGCAATAATAGATGTAGTGTGTTATTCAGATGTGTAGTTGTTGCTCCCCTAACCTCCATGGCCTCCCTTTGGCTCCCACGACAGAGCAAACAGGCATAATGAGACACTTTTCATGGGGTCCCAGCCGCCAAAAAAAGGATTTTATCAGATCGCAAGGTGGCATTCGATCATATCCGACCTTGCAGGAACAGAAACGCAGGAAACTCAAATCCGATGAAGCAACACCCCAGCACCACACACAAAACCTTCGATTTTTTTCTTCCCACCTGTTCTTTTTCCAACAGTGATTTTAATCAGTCTTGGTTTGACAAATCCCCATAGATTGATAAATAATTGGAGGAAAGCTGTGCACACTGCAGAGAAAAGACATGGATTGACCCTGTGCGGGCCATGGTTAACTTGAGAAGTTCACAAAGAAAGACGCATACAGATTGGTCATTTTGGTGTGTTGTATGCAGCGCCCAGCGGCCAGCAAGCCAGCAAGGTGGGGAGGAAAAGCGGACAGAGAGATGGTTTTGGCACTGGTGCTGGAGGTCCCGTTAAGCTTTCATATGTTCAGTTCAGAAGTGATACTCCACCACATTACATGCATTATTATCGGTTGGGGGCACAGCACAATTATGAGATTATCATGTGTATTTTCAATGATTCGTGCCATGCAACAGGTTAAGACCTGGGATTGTTTGTCCACATTCAAAAAGACAGGGTAGATCATCTTTGCATGCAATTATTAATATTGGAATGCCACACTGCTCTTTCTGTTCAAGAATACAGGACATACATTTGTTGTGGCTGGTCTCCAAAGATATATGTGACCATAATTATTTTCTCACAAGATATGTATTGTTTATTGCTACATATATTGTAGTTTTGGCATTGGCACTTGATGAGTCAACTAATTAACCAACTTATCTGGTCGTAGCAGTAATAACAACATTGCGTGAGCTCAGCATCTCCTATTTTATCTATATAAGCTTAACTGAAACTCTACACGCCTTTACGCGAAAACGATGTTGATATTTCCACGACATGAGAGGTCTGCGTTTAATTTGGTGAGAGCTACCTAGCTAAATCTAGCTACTGCTAGCAGCTAGAGCACACAGCACAGTAAACATAGTTGCATCCTTTCGAAGCGTTAGTTTCTGCTGTTTGTAAATTGAATCCAATCGCAACTTGCGTCGATTGCATCGTTGGATCGATGGATGCAACTACTGCCCATGTAAAGGAGGTAAAGGAGCGAGCAAGAGTGGCCCGGTCGCAAATTTTCTATGTACGCCCACCAACCCCAGCCAACCACTATCGCCCGTGACCTCCTACCATGCACGGCACCAGGGACGAGCATGCGCGAAACGGCCGCCGTTGTTTATATAGCCACTCGATCGAGCCCTACTCATGCCACTCACCAGGCCATCCAGTTCGATCGATCTCTTCATTCCCTGAGATCTTTCTTGCTTCAGGAGATTGAGCGATAGATAGGACACATACAGCTAGCTGATCATCGAGCAAAGTGAGGAGAACGAGAGCAATGGCCGGCGTTCGTCGTCGTCTCTCCCCTGCGTGCCTCTTTCTCACCGTCACCCTCGCGGCCCTCGTCGCCTTGCCGGAACTCGCCGTGGCCCGCACCCGCCGCTACACGTTCAATGTACGCATCCGGTGTCGTCCAATGTGCAATGCCGGAACTTCGCTAGCTGCTTTGCTTTTTGAGTCTCAGCTGGCAGCTGTACGTACTATGTACAGGCACACTAGTTAGTTAGTTAGCTCACAAATGGCCGCGCTTTGCTTTTGCAGGTGAAGATGGCAACAGTGACGCGCCTGTGCGTGACCAAGAGCATCCCCACGGTGAACGGGCGGTTCCCGGGACCCAAGGTCGTCGTGCGCGAGGGCGACCGACTCGTGGTGAAGGTCCACAATAACATCAACAGCAACGTAACATTCCACTGGTATGCATATCTGATGGATGTTCGTGTGTCCGATCCAATTTCATTTTCCATCGTTGCTTGACGCAATAACCGGCCGGCGATCGATCACTTGCTTGCAGGCACGGCGTCCGGCAGCTGCGCAGCGGGTGGTCGGACGGGCCGTCGTTCATCACGCAGTGCCCGATCCGGCCCGGGCAGAGCTACGCCTACGACTTCCGCGTCATCGGGCAGCGCGGCACGCTGTGGTGGCACGCCCACTTCTCCTGGCTCCGCGCCACGCTCTACGGCCCCCTCGTCATCCTCCCGCCTCGCGGCGTCCCCTACCCGTTCCCCAAGCCCCACACAGAAGTCCCCCTCATGCTCGGTATGCACGCATGTCAGGCTTGTCAGCTAGCTAGCCGCCATTGTTGATGGATTGTTGCCAACCACCACTGCCGTGCGATGCATGCAGGCGAGTGGTTCAACGCGGACCCGGAGGCCGTGATCAAGCAGGCGCTGCAGACCGGTGGGGGCCGAACGTCTCCGACGCCTATACCTTCAACGGCCTGCCTGGGCCGACATACAACTGCTCCGGCGCCAGCGACACGTTCAGGCTGAGGGTGAAGCCCGGCAAGACGTACCTGCTGCGGCTCGTGAACGCGGCGCTCAACGACGAGCTCTTCTTCGCGGTGGCCAACCACACGCTGACGGTGGTGCAGGCGGACGCCAGCTACGTCAAGCCGTTCACGGCCGCCACGCTGGTCATCTCGCCGGGGCAGACCATGGACGTGCTCCTCACCGCGTCCGCCGCCGCGTCCGCCACCCAGTCCGCCTTCGCCATCGCCGTCGCGCCCTACACCAACACGGTCGGCACGTTCGACAACACCACCGCCATCGCCGTCCTCGAGTACGGCGCGCCTGCAACTGCGCTACGGAACCTGCCGCCGCCCGCACTGCCGCTGTACAACGACACGGGCGCGGTGGCCAACTTCTCGGCGAAATTCCGGAGCCTCGCGAGCGCCGAGTACCCGGCGCTGGTGCCGCGGACGGTGGACCGGAAGTTCTTCTTCGCCGTCGGGCTCGGCGCCGACCCGTGCAAGAGCCGCGTCAACGGGACGTGCCAGGGCCCCAACGGCACCAGGTTCGCGGCGTCCATGAACAACGTGTCCTTCACCATGCCCAAGACGTCGCTCCTACAGGCGCACTACCAGCGGCGGTACAGCGGCGTTCTCACGGCCAACTTCCCCGCGATGCCGCCGGCGCCGTTCAACTACACTGGCACGCCGCCCAACAACACGTTCGTCACGCACGGCACCAGGGTGGTGCCGCTCAGCTTCAACACCACCGTCGAGGTGGTGCTGCAGGACACCAGCATCCTGGGCGCCGAGAGCCACCCGCTGCACTTGCACGGCTACGACTTCTTCGTCGTCGGCCAGGGGTTCGGCAACTACGACGCCAACAACGACACCGCCAAGTACAACCTCGTCGACCCCGTGCAGCGGAACACCATCAGCGTGCCCACCGCCGGCTGGGTCGCCATCCGCTTCGTTGCCGACAACCCCGGTGAGTCGTCGTCTTGGCTTGCAGCCGCCGCCAAATATTCATTTCCACCGTCCTAATCACCTGATCCTGATCCTAATTGATCTGCAGGCGTGTGGATCATGCATTGCCACCTGGACGTGCACCTGAGCTGGGGTCTGGCAATGGCGTGGCTCGTCAACGACGGGCCGCTGCCGAACCAGAAGCTGCCACCTCCGCCGTCCGATATCCCCAGGTGTTGATACACTCTGGTCCGAGACGACATTGATCTGCGCGGAGGTTTTGATAGGTGCAATGCACGCGCACATACGTGCAACTTCGTTTTGTGGCGGTAGCGGGACGGACTCGATCAATCGGTGGATCGATTGGCCCGTGAAATTACCCCATTTTGTGATGATGTCTGATTTTGATGCTACACTGTCTGGAGATATACAAGATCGGCAAAAACAAGTTTATTGGGTGGTGTGTGTTGCGTGATTATTCTTTTTACGATTCTTTGATTACACTTTTTGTTTTCATGTTGGACATTGTTAGTGTGTACAGCGTATATAAGGTACAATGGTTTATATACTGCATATAATGTATCAGTCAACCCAGCTAATAATGATTTTTTTTTTTCGAATACGCAAAATGTTACACATCTTTTGTGTTAAGACAAAAATTAATGAAGGTTAAAATGACATGCCACGAATGACCCAACAGGGGGAATAAAGTTGTACACTCAATTCTGCCTCCCTAGCACAGGGACTTGTAATTGCCACCTTCGCACTACCACGATTTTCAACCAAAAACAATGTTTCCATGTGTAGAATCTGAAAATATGTGATCCTTGGTTAATTGTTATCACTGATATATCTCTTATTAAAAAGAATGTTGTAATAGCCACTATTGTCCCATGGAGAATTGAAGATGATGGATATGAAAAATTAAAAGGAGAGAGAGAACAAAGAAATTGTAAAAGAAATGTGTGAAAAAGGAACGGCTCAGAAAGAAGGCCCGTGCGGGTGCGCTCTCCGTGGGCCGAATAACCCATACTGGGCCGGCCGGGCGCCGCCCCATTCCCCACCCCTTCCTTCACATTTGCCCCCGCGTGGTTCTGTCCGTCTCTCTCCACCCTCTCGCACTCCGACGAGGCGACGACTGCTGGGCCACCGCCGCCGCACTACGCCAAGTGCTCAGACCCTCATCGCTCTCTTCGCCGGCGACGAGCAAACCACCAGGTATTCCCACCGCTTCTCTTCCCATCATGCTGTGCGAAGCCGAGCCCCCAAACCCTAACCTAACGCTATTTGGCTATTTGATGCTGCTAACCGGAGTAAGAAATCTCCGGTTCCATGTCCCTTTGCTGGGTTCGCCCCTACCCACTTGAATTAGTTTTTTTTATATGAATTGATTTAAATTATATCCTTTGACGATTGCCTCTCACAATTGCGATATCTTTCTTGTGAAAAAAATAAGAATATCTTTAATCAGCTGGAAGTGGCTATTCTCCGTTTGCAACTAGTTGTGCCTCGTAGCTAGATCTATATTGGTACAACCAGTATATTCTAATGCTCTTGTTCTTTCTGAAATTCCCTTGGTCAGCTAAAGTCATGGCAGAGGTGATAGATCTATCGGGGGATGGAGGTGTTCTTAAGACAGTAGTCCGAAAAGCAAAAGACGATGCTATAGCGCCATCTGAGAGCCTGCCCTTAGTTGATGGTATGGTACTACCGTATATATCTTGTGTTTTGAGAAAGCATTGCATAAGCAAATCTTTTATTACTTCTGTTTAATTGGACAAGCCAGTAATTGAGTTATGATAGGCTTGTTGAACTCGTTATAGTACTTCATTCACCTTCTTTGTCCTCAGGTAACTGCTGCATGCATTTCTTTTATGTTGTAAAGTGAACACCTGCTGTTTCGTATTGCCATGGTTGACTGTAAAATAGTTTCAAGATTTCATATATCCCGAATAAAGTCATACAAATATGAACATTTATCTGTTTACCTTGTCTATATAGTTCATTATGAAGGTACACTTGCTGAGACTGGTGAAGTTTTTGATACCACCCATGAAGACAACTCTATCTTCTCCTTTGAAATTGGGCAAGGGGCTGTCATCAAGGCATGGGATATAGCATTAAGAACTATGAAGGTGTGTAAATGTTTGAGTTTCTTGTGTGGTCTTCACCATCACTGTGTAACATGGTTTGGCGTATCCATAAATTGAAGGTTGGCGAGGTTGCAAAAATTACATGCAAGTCAGAATATGCATATGGAGCTGCAGGCTCACCACCAGAGATACCTCCTAAGTCAGTTCCTCTACCACCTATCTTTCAATTGGTAACTTGAGTTTCCCCAATTTAATAATGTTGATAACTGTTGGTTCTTTGTCGATGTAGTGCAACCCTTATTTTTGAGGTGGAGCTAGTAGCTTGCAGGCCGAGGAAAGGTTCGAGCATGAGCAGTGTATCTGATGAGAAAGCCAGACTTGAGTAAGACATTTCCTAAAGTTCCATCCTTAACATTTAATACAGAAAAGTTCAGTTATTTTTTATGATTTAGCACAACTGCACATGTGATGTTTTGTTGTGAGAGAAAAAACTATCATGGCTGATATTAAGTTTAAGAGAACAGGGCGATTAATGTAATATTGAGAGATAGAAATCACAATGTTTATCCACCTTGTAATCAAATAGTTTGTTCATTTGATCAGAGTCCAAGAATTATATAGTGATCGTAAAGTAATAGATAACATAAATCTGGACAGGGAACTTAAGAAGCAACGAGAGCTAGCTGCTGCTACCAAAGAAGAAGAGAAAAAGAAGAGGGAGGAAGCAAAAGCCGCTGCAGCAGCCCGGGTACAAGCAAAGCTTGATGCGAAGAAGGGGAAGGGAAAAGGAAAGGGAAAATAGATTACGACGTTGCTGCTGACTATTTTATAACCTAGAGAGCGTCCTCAAACTGCTCTGTACTATTGTATGACCTAGAAAATAATTATGTGGGAGACTGGGAGCATCCTCAAACTGCCCCGTCACTCTGTGCTTGGTGTACCCTTGCTCCTGTCTGGCATGTACTGATGTATCGAAAAGAGCTAGTAAGTATAAATAATAATAATGTTTGATATCTGCGTAGATCGCAAATTGTATCATATGCATTACAGATTGACGTGGCTGCTGATAGGTGATACTCAGATTTGGTATGACATGTTGGTCAGTTCGTGTTTGATAGACTAGCTGCATGTTATGTACATGAATGTCAAATAATGGAACTGCAGTGTGTTAAAATATTCTACAATAGTAAATATTGGGACTGTAGAGTGTGATATACCCTTCTTTCCAAATTATTAGACATTTGGCTTCTTTATATTCTTAACTTTTGGGATTTTTTTGAAATTTTGCCTTTTTCAAAAAGAAATTTTAAATCTATCCCTAGTTTGAAATTATTTACACGCATATCCCTTTTAGTCGCCGCCAGATCCGGTGGCGCGATTTTACACATGTCGCGCCACCGCATGTGGCGCGACCGGTGCTTCCACACTGGCGGGCTAGCGTTGACCGGTGGTAGCGTGGCGTGCCGTGGGTCCTACCACGACGTGCCAACGCATGCGGCGCGACGTGCCGACACACGCAGCCATGTTCTGACGAAGAACAAATCCAACGAAACTAATCTAAACACACATGCAAGTCAGGATTAGTGTCAATAGCTCTGACTGATCTGACGAGATAGATGGGCAGCTCTGACTGATCTGACCAGAGAGATGGCATGCATAAAAAAGAAATAGAGGTTTGAACGCGGACGCCGTTCCTTCTGCTCGACATGACCCTTGCCTGCACCCAGCGTACGGGCATCTGCCTACTGTATTTAGAGCCAGAAATTTGCACCAAAATTTTCTGCATTCACATCACATAAAAGCATTAAATACACAAAAAAACGCATGTCCGGAGTATGAAATGTAGATAAAAAATAAACTAATTGCACAGTTTAGATGTACATTACGAGACGATTCTTTTGAATCTAGTTACGGCATGGTAGGATAATATTTACCACTAACAAAACAAAACGTGCTACGCTTTTACGACGTAACATGTTACAGGAATTTTGGCACCAAATTTACTGTTATTGATGCCGTCCTATGCACCGACACGTACTCCTATGCACGCTGCAAAAGTGTGCAGCAAGGATGCCTTGTCCCATCGACTAAAGTTCCAAAGTGTGCAGCAAGGTGTCAAAAACTTTTGTACATGTGTTTAGAGCTCCAAATTTCTCCCCAAATTCCACTATATAAAAAGAAGATTTTCTATCACATCAAAATGCCGGCACATGTATCGAAAGTACTAAATGTAAGTAAAAAAAATAAAATATTTATACGGTTTAGATGTACATTGTGAGACGATTCTTTTGAGCCTAGTTACGCCATAGTAAGATAATATTTACCGCAAAACAAACGAAACGTGTTATAGTATTCGATGTGACATACGCCCAAAATTTTACCCAAATTTTTGGGCTCCAAACACAAACTACTCCCTCCATCCCTAAATTCTTGACGTTCTCGCTTCCCGAAAAAAAATCACCGGCAATTATATATTAAAATAAATTAATATTTATATCACATAATTAGTATCATTGGAAAGATCTTTTGATCTAGTTTTTAACAAATTTATTTGAAGATTTAAATCTTGTATGTATTTTCTACAAATCGAAGTCAAAGTTGCGGCACGAACACCCAAAACGTCAAGAAAAAAGGGATGGAGGGAGTACAGCTCAACGAATAGCCGACTCATCGTAGCGTCTCACGGATGCACAGGAATCTCTGGTGCCGGTTCGTCTGATCCCATCAACTGCAGAGACTGAGAGCCGTGCGCTGTTGTGTGGGCGTGTACGGCTTTATTTTCATGTACTCCCTCCGTCCCAAAATAAACGACGTTTTGGGTTTTCGTGTCACAAGTTTGACTCGATTTATAGAAAATACGTAAACGATTTAAATCTCTAAATAAATTTGTTAAAAACTAGATCAAAAGATCTTTCTAATGATACTAATTATGTAATATAAATATTAATCCTATTTTAATATATAATTGTCGGTAGATGTTTTTCTGTCGAAAAACGCCATTTATTTTGGGACGGAGGGAGTACATGCCGGCCCATGAGTGCAGGCTTTTCTTAAATGGTGAGAAACGGCGTGGTGGACAAGACGCTTGCTGCCTGCTTTTCTTAAATGCACCTAATGCACCTATGCATGCCATAGTCAGAGCTGTTGGCACTAATGACTTGCATGTGTGCTTTTCGTTGGATTTGTTCTGTTTCGTCAGAATATGGCTGCGTGTGTCCGCACGTCGCGCCGCATGGTAGGACCCATGGCACGCCACGCCAGCACCGGTCAACGCCAGCCCGCCAACGTGGAAGCACCGGTCGCGCCACATGCGGTGGCGCGACATGTGTAAAAATCGCGCCACCGGATCTGGCGCGACCAAAAGGGATATGCAGTGTAAATAATTTTAAACTAGGGGTAGATTTGAAATTTCTTTTTAAAAAGGGCAAAATTTCATAAAAAGCCTGACTTTTGCTACGCGTCTGTTTATAATAGCAAAACGAGACGAAAGGAATAGTCTCAGGATTCCCTATTTTCATTTACAAGGCAAATATGTAGTGTGTCCGGACAGCATCCCCAGGGGTTGGGATTTACTCGGAAACTCAAAGTCAGGCAGTCCTCGATAAATAAGCTCTTTGGACGGGGCACAACGGAATACTGTGTAGTGCTTATAGATCAAACATCAAAAGTACACCAAATGTTACATTTCATTCTAAACAAATGTACACAAATAATCTGGGAAAATTGGTTTTCATGACCTTTGGCTACATACATTACATGGCCCTCAAACACATGAACTACTTTACAACAGAATTGCATTTTTTTTTGGGTAAGTACATCCTACTCCAGAGTACAAGCGAGGCAGATTGAATTTTATCAAGTATGTGAAGAATGAAATAAAAACATGGTTAAGAGTTCATGTCTTGACTCAGGATAGACACCAGGCAAGAGGCTGTGGTAGTCATCATCTTCTGTATCTTGCAGAGTTACAAGACCTGACCTGCCCCAGTTCAGAATCATTCAGACCAACCACATTCTAGCAGCTTAATGGGAAATCTTTTCACAAATTAGCAACTACCTATTGTGAATGTGCTGCTATATTCTGTAATCACATTGGTAGTGTAGATTTCGAATATCATAGGATGTACGGTACCGAAGGCCATTTCCAACAGTATTCAATACAGGGCAGAGCCAGCAAAATATGTTAGGCCCCAGAACCTGCGAACAACCAGGAAGCAGTGGAACATTAATAGAAAGTGATGCCAACCGTGAGTAAGACGAAACCAACTTTTTGTTTTATGTTTTGGGTGCAGCAAAGTGATCGTTTTTATTTGATGCTATAATATTTGGAAGAGGTATGCATATGCTCATTAATCAATTTAATATTTACAACAATTTAAAGAGTCCAAACCTCTTCCTCATCAGTCACGACTGGTGGTTTAGGGAACAAACAAGTTTAACGATGTGCTATGATCCTCATATTATTGGAAACAAGGTTAATTCATTCCTTGCTTAAATCCGAATGGGTAGCGCTACACTATAGATGAAGTTAGCTCCTGACAAGAGTTTAAGCTTTCTAACAAAAATAAGCAATGCAACGAACTAACTCATATCAACTAAAGATAGCATGCAAACTAAACTCATCCAAACCTATGCACTCAGTACACCAGCACGGTTAATGGGGCATAATATGCAATCCGTGCAAAACAGGTTGGATGAGCCATAATTGTATTAGGGGCATATTGTCTCAATTTGTTTATCCACTTAATAAGCATGCACAAATTTAAAATATAAATGAAAAACAAAAATGAAGTATGAAATACTTGACTATTAAAATGAATGCTGGCAGCATGACATATAAATATTGACAAAATCATTTTTCATGTTATGTCTCCATCTTATTTATTTCTCTTGAACAGATTCGGTTGAACATCCAAGCTATGGCTAGCAAAAAGATCAATCTCAATTTGTTGACATCTTAAGACTAATGATGGCAAGATTGTCAATTGTCATTAACCTTATTTCTTAGTAAAATATGGGGCTATTCTCATTTTGCACTTAAAATTGAATATGTGCAACATTTATGCTCTCAAAGAACCACAGAATAGCAGTGTAAATAGTTCTTACTGAAATAAGATTCTCATAGACACCAAGGTCATATGGATGATGATAGAGATCTCCACCTTTTTCTGCCAACCACATTGCTCTAACTCCTTCATGGTACTGCAAGCCATTAATAACAATCTTGTCAAAACTTCTATAAACAAGAGTATTGCCCAATATAAAGAGAAAAAATCTTGTCACAAACCTCAATTGTAGTTTTATTCTGTAATATGAGGTAAATATGCCAACCCAAGAGCACTGCCAACGCTTAATGCTAATGGAGAAAGAATGACCCCACATATAATCTGCCAATTTGATAAGTTCTTCAAAATTATTATACAAAGGGAATTCCTGGTGATCGCTCAGATTAACAAACAACAAGCTAGCAACTTCTGTAGATATTTGTACAGTACTCACAATGGATGTTCGAGAAGAATCGCTGCCTGGCTGCTCATCTGTAGGAACACTGTGCAAAACGCCCCTATGATCAGAATCTGATATCAAAACAAAACTTTGTAATGCACTAAGCCTCAGGAAACATGGTTGCTAGAGAAATCAAAGAAACTCAATTACCAATGCATAGAAGCTTGCAACCACAGCATACAATACAAAGACCAAGAAAATCTTATAGTTCTCATGTCCAACACAGTTATTAATCCAAATGCAATGATGGTCCTGTGTATGTGAATTAGGTCAAAGTACGAAACTGGAGAGCAGTTAAAAGAATGGAATCACAGAATTAACACTAGCAGCACCATTTTTAGAACACATCTCTTGCAAACACGGCAATGGTGTGCACGTGGAGGTTTATAGTGGCGACATTTCTGGCAATATCTCAAGTCACCACCCTGCAAAAGTAGAGATGTTGTGAAACATACTAATGAGAAACTACTTTTGTCAGGTACAAGCAAGAAATTCTAACACGGTGATGAGCTGGCCCATGATTTTTCCAAATTAAAAGAATGTGCTTAACTCAGCTTACCCTCACCCTTCCTCATCTTCTTTATGACAAACTAATCTGGCATTGTAGTGAGCATTCACTTTGAAGTTACTGAAACTAGAAATGAGCAATCGCCTACTATAGGGCCTGTTTGGCAGAGGAGCTCTGCCAATTAATTTTTACTGAGAAGTCATTCTACGCTTATTCTGTGAAGTGATTCTCTGAAACGAACTAGGAGTCTAGGAGGCTGGGAACTGGAAAAAAAGTATTCCTGATTACTGCACGTGCACGCAGAGTCATAGAGAAACAGAGTTTATCCTAGAGAATCATAGAAAAGCGCTTAGTGAGAGGATCACTTCTCTCAGAGAATTTGGAGTAGGTGCTCTACCAAAAAGGCCCTAATAATCTGGAGAACAAATCAAAATCAACTTAAGGCCCATTTGATCCCTTCATTTTGGAGGAATTGAATTTACTTAATAAATTAGGCCATTTGGCTTGCAATTTGAGATTCTACAACTTTCCAAAGTTCACAAATAAGCCTGTCTCAAATTCATAGGGTGGGAGATGAGAAATGGATTCTATAGATCACCATGCTATGTTTGTACTCTTCAACTTAAGTAAAGTTATAGAAATTATATAGCCTATCTCAAATATGTGCCTAAGCTACAATGAAATAAATTCCAAGGATCCAAACAGGCCCTCAGGGAAATTGAACAATCAGACTAGATCCACTCACTTGGTAAAAAGTACTGCACTACTCTCAAATCGAAATTATCTACTTGTAACATGTCCACCTACCAATGTCCCAGCTATTAGCTCGAAGATTCTAGAGAAAAACTATTTGTACCCCCAAATGGTCCAAAATTATCAACCAAGGGCCATTTGAATTGCATTTGCTCGACTTTGAATAAGCTTCCTAAGTTTCAAATGAATGGTGGCAAATTTAGAATCAAATATATGTACTAAACTATCAAAATTACTAATCAAGCTGCATCAAAATGGCATTGTCCCATCTTTGAGTAAGGTTTCCCAAGTTTGAAACGAACGATATGAATTTATGAAGCAACAGGGAGCCCCTCCCACCAGCAGATCCAAAATAACACCCCGAACACCTAACAGCGAACGGAAATCCGTCTGCCGAACCCACAGGCGAGCAAGGGAGCGAGAGAGGGAGGTGTGGGGGCAACGCACCTTGCGCTTGATCTCGTGGACGGTGCTGTCGGCGTCCTCGACGTCGGGCATGAAGCCAGGCGGCACCCGCCCGGGGTCCCTGCGCACGGCGACGCCGTAGGTGGCGAGGCAGGCGCCTGCTAGCGCCGTGAACGCGGCGGCGTTGGCCACACCCGCAGCCGTGGACAGGCCCAGCCACCGCGGCACGGCCACGAACACCGTGGTGTAGTAGACGTACCCGATCGCCGCGACCACGGAGAAGATCGGCAGGGTGAGGTACCCCGGCCGGCCCCCCCCATCGGGGCGGCGAGGCGAGCCCTAGGACTAGGGTTCTTCCGGCCGGCGGAGGCGCATCGGGACGCGTCCGAGCGCGGGGGCAAGCGGGTCGGGCGCGCACGCGGCGTGCGCCCGTTTAAGACACTCGTGCACCCCGGGCGGAAGGAGCAGCGGCTGGACCTGGAACGAGGAGGAGGCAGGCAGCGGGCGAGCAAAGCGTGGGGCGGGCGGACGAGCTACCGGCCTGCCTGCCTGTGCGGTTGATCTGGTCTGCCCCGGTCGGTAGTGATTGTTGTTCACAGGATTTGATTAGTCAAATCAATATTTTATATTGTGTCTACGCGTTGTACTTGTGTCATTCTCAAAAAAAAAAAAATCAATATTTTATATTGCATTGTTTTAACCAGGTTAATAGTACAACGTATTTTTAAATTGATAGAGCAATGACATTTGAAGTTATTTGGTTTGCCTGAATTGAATACGAAATTGTACGCATTATGCATGTGGTTGATTTAGTGGTTAAACTAGTATGTCTTAGGCTGTAGAGCAGTTGCGAGAGCAATGGTGCAGAGCTCGAACAAGATTTGGCCAAATAGTGACATGCATACTGGGACAGACCAAGGCGGCAACCTGGCAGGTTCACGGCTGGCCATGCTAGTGGGCCGGTAGTGTGGTGGGTTCCTTGCACCAGTTTTATCCAGGTTCTGGCTGCTCCTGCTTCCTTTCGTCGGAGAAAGCCAGAGTCAAATGAAGATCCTGATTGGCGCCTAGAGGGGGAATAAGCCTGTTAAAAATCAACTCGAGCATAAGCTAATTTCACAGCAGCACTAGCGCACTGGACAGTAGTACTGTCGAACCTACAAACAACTTAACTTCTCAATTCAAAATCTACCTAAGGAAAATTAGATCGAGCAATTTACTGATGTTCTTTGGGTAGTGTAGAGCTTATTTGACCACTTGGCCAGACTCTACAAACACCATAAATACAAATATAACATAATACAAAACAACAACACAAGAGAGACAAGGTGTTTATCACGTTGTTTGGCTCGCCACCAAGGCTTGTCCATATCCATGTTGTTGAGGAAGCCACAAAGGCTATGGTCCCTTTTAACCTTGTTCTCGCCCTCAACCCAAGAGAGTGAAATCAATTTTGCTAATTAACTGGGGAAAATCCGAACCATCATTGCTATTAATATAGAATAACTCAAACTTGTTGATCATGAAAAATCCCTTAACGCAAACTTTGCCGGCGAGGGTATGACTTTCCATAGAGCTTGCTATCTAGAATAACTCAAACTTTTGCTAAACACCTAAATTGGATCCTGTGAAAGTCGAACCTAGAATCTGAATGTGCTGCTAAAGCATGCACTTGTTGTGGCCACTGAGCAGCAAGTTTTGAATTCCCAAATTAAGGTTTTTGTAAAAGGAAGCAGGGAGCACCCTACCTGTATTTTTCATTTTTCATATATAGGAAAATAACATACAAAACAAAAAGGAGAAACCAGGAACACTAACCGCTACTCTAACAGCTAGGCTACCAAGGCTACTAAGGAAAGAAGCACCTAGACTAAAAACTGCCCAAGAGAAATTAAGGTTTGGAAGTATTATTTTTAAACTTTGGTATATAATTAGGAACAAATCACTACTCAAATAAGCATAATTGTCATTTCATAATTCAACCATGATCCAATCAATAAAATACTTGTTGCTCAAGTTTTATTCATAAAAAAATGTTTCCACACATTCATAAAATTGAATTTTAAATTGGAATTCCAATACTCAACCAAAATGGCAAAGTACCGTAAAGTGCAATTTCAAAGTCAAATTTGGAGTCTATATTTTTTAGTATTGCTCAATTCATTCATTATGTGGTGAACATGAATTCTCGAGCAATAATAAAATATTAGGAATTTGACTTTTGTCCAAAATGGAATTTGTAGAGCTTTTTAATTTTGAGCGAATTTCATGTTACAATTTTTTTTAAGTTTCCATACCCGAGCAATTTTGAAAAATAAAAAAAAAGAAAAAGGCTGGTGCGGCTCGGCAACCCGCTTCTAGGTAGATTTGGACCTCCGGTGAACCCCAAACAAAGATATTGGATCTAAAACTGCGCTTTTAAAAGTAATATACGTAGATGACACAGAGCAAAAAAGGTACTGGACCAATGGTTCATTTTGCTCATAATTTTAGTATATGCATACATTGCATTGGTTTCCATTTCCCAGTCGTGGCTACCAAATATTTGAAAACGACCAATGAAATACAATTCAGACCTCTGCACAACATTTGCAATAGAGGTGCTTAGATCGTAATAATCGTTGAAGCGACAGGGCGTATGTATCATCGTCACTTGTGTTAATGAGCACCGCAAGCTTTGCTGCTGCAAATTAAACGAGGCCACAAACTAGCGCTGTCATGTAACGCCAGTTGGATATATATACTTGGATGCCTACGTTCACGTGTCGTAGTATTTTCATAGTTCATACGGTTGCGTGTATAGCGCGCAGCCGACTGAATTGTGGACAACAGCTGACGTATGACCAGAACATTCGTCGAGGGAAATATCTGATCAATATATTGAAACACCCAGGGTAGGTAGACGAATGCAATCAACTTTTAATGGACTCCAAACCACGACCAGCACAAAAACCTACTGTAGATGAGGAAAAACTTTTTTTTTTGATCTTTGATTACACCATGTAATAATCACCAAAACAATTGTAAAAAAATAAATAAAGAACAATACAATATACAGTACTTATTATGTAAAGAAACTAAAGGCTAATCACTACTTTTTTTTTTGTTTTTGCAAATCACTACTGTATTTTACTGCTATACATGCTTTATTATTACGTATACATGTATAAATGTAACAGTATAAACTCAATCAAATTGGTGAGCAAAGTATATATTTGGGCCAGAGTCGTCGTCCAGAGCTGTGCAGGTAATGGTTAGTGGAGCAGGAACCCGAGGACCTCCTTGACGCGGCTCTGCCAAGCCGGCCCGGGGCGGCCGCCGGCTTGGCGTTGACGCTGCCGTCGCTTCCGGCGAGCACCGTGTACTTGTCCTTCCTCGTGAGGGTGGTGCACTCGAAGCCAAGCGTGGCGGCGAGTATCCGCTGCACGAAGTTGGCCACGCCCACGGGCTCTTCCCGCCGCCGCGCACGCGCCTCCGCGGGGAGCTGGTTGAGGAACGCCACCTCGCATACGGGCCTCGGGTTCATGAAGAAGAAGATGGGGTCCATGGCCTTCCACCCGCGCCGCCGCCGGGTGGAAGAGCCCCACGCTGTAGTTCATCGCCACGGGCACGATCTGCCGCCGAGCCCGCTGAAGAGCTTGGAGAAGCGGAGCAGAAGGGCTCCCCGCACGCAGCCCTCGGGCACACGCCACGCCTCCGCTGGCAGCTCGCGCGCGCATGCGCGCCAAGGCCCACGCCCCGCCGCCGGCCGCACCGGCCGGATCGGGCGAGGATCTCCGAGAGGCGGAGATGGAGTAGGTCACGGCGGCGACGCTGGGCGCAAAGACGACGGCCAGCACCACGGGTCCATGAGCGCGGCGGTGCGTGCATTTTAAGAGGACACCCGACGGGCGGCGAAGTCGCTGTTCACCGCGGCGCCGGCGCGCCGCTGACTCGACGGGGGAGGCGCGCGGCCGCTTAGGATCACGGCGCCAAGACCGGGCGCGATGTAGGGATGCGCTGGGGACTATGAGGCCGACGGGCGATCCGACGGGGCACGCCGAGGGGCAGCCAGAGGGAGGATGACGAGGGACATGAATGGCGCCGCCGGGTACACCACCAGCGTCGCCGCCGGAAGATGACCGGCCGAACGGTGGCGCGTTTTTCATCTCATGGTCTGACGCGAACGGCGGCGTGAGCTGCTCCTGCATGCATGAACGTATCACATAATCATCAGAAGATGAAATTTTTACTTGCGCTTAAGCTCCCTTAGGTCGGGCTCAATGGAGAGTTTCACCCTCGCGGTTTTCAAGATGTGAAACCTTGGCATGAAATAGACGCCTCCCTCAATGTTTCATTGCACGGTTTCATAGGCTCAAGGGGTCCACAACCTCTCTCTCATTGCATGGTTTAATTACATAGTTGCATGGTGAAACTCTATTTGTGTCTCAACGGGGCTTTTCACACGCAACGCATGTGAAATAAGAATTTTAAAGGTTTCACCATGGTGAAACTTCTTTCCTTCTCTCTCCTAGAGTTTTCATGCAAAAGTGAAATTTTACCGATGTGGCTACACAGATTTAATGTGCATTTAAACCCCCATTGAGACCGGCCTTACTAAAATGTCCAGCATGTTCTTGCCTGTTGTTTTTGTGAAAGAGAAATCGCACGCTGAATTAATGCGTACGTCGTGACTTGTGTGGCTATATTTGCTCAAATGGTGTAAAATGATTAAGGGTGATGTGCTGTAGCCATGGACTTATGGTGCACATTTGTCCTCATCTTAGGTACTATGGGAATGCAAGACGGTCTACCATAGGTGCATATCCGTTTCTGCTACAGTGCCGCGTTTGAAACTCTGTGCTACCTGGAGTACTATTAGTCTACTATACTCCGTATGTACGTATATGATCGATCGGTCCCGTACGTACCTGGCAGAATGTCAAGAAGGAGCTTGCCATCTCTGACCCGGCGATCCCGAGATCGGCCGGGCGGTCGTCGCCGGCGAACAGCGCGCGCACACGGGTGGCGACGGTCTCATGTCCAACGCCTTTCAGGAGCCCCGTGGAACGCCTGAGCCGGCTGTACTCGAGGTCACAGCCGACAACGGCGTGCGCGCCGAGGTGCTCCCTGGCGAATCGCTCGACCATGACGCGGGGCATCCGCGTGACGACGACGCGCCGGCCCTCGCAGCTCCCGAAGGCGGCCCAGGCCGCGGGGTCGACGTCGTCGGCCATGAACTTGGGCAGCACGGCCCGGGACACGGCCTCCACGTCGGCGCGAGGCACGCCCACGGTGGCCACGAACGCGGCAGCGCGCAGCGCCAGGTCGCCCGCCGGCGCGGGCCCGCAAGCAGCTCCAGCAGCCGCAGCAGGGGCCACAGCGCCAGCAGCAGCATGAAGCGCGGCAGCCCGGAGGCCCCGAACGCCACGAGCATGAAGTAGGGAAACGTGTCCGCGCTCCGGAGCAGCCCGCCCTCCAGCTCAGCCACCACGGACCGCGATCGCGGCGACGCCGCCGGGGACGACGTCGTCGTCGGCATCGTCATCGATCGGCGTCGGTCGGTCGGTGGTGAATGGTGGTCCTGATCGAAAATCGATCGATCGAGCTCCTCCGATCTTCCTGGCCCTGATCGATCGACGGTCCCTCAGATGGATGATGAATGATCGAAGGAAAGGAAGCAGGTGCGAGTGGGAGCAAAGGACGTGAAGGAGGATTATATGGGGAGGCAGAGGCGGTGGGCAGGGTTTGGCTTGACCTCGATCACCTAGCGTGTGCGCATGGCGCCGGTGCGGGTAAGCGGCCGTCACCCACCACGCACCTGCGGCTGCGGAGCGGTAGGATTAGCAGCTGGGAGCCTTGCGCGTTGCGCCGCCTGGGTCCTCTCCTCCTGGGTCTGGGTGGATGGATACGTACGTACTGTACGTGCAGAGACCAGAGCAGGGTGGCGCGCAAAATAAGCGCGGGAGATCGAGGTGATCACCTAACTCGCAACAAACAGGGGAGAACAGGGACTGATATTGTATAACTATAACAAGCAACTCAACAGGCCGAGTAAACTGATGGCTGATTGACCACGATTCCTTTTTTTCATCATGTATTAATGCCCGCGCTAGACTGGCATGCCGCCGGCCAGCCGCGTGGCGTGCGTCAAGCGTGCTGGTCATGTGTGCCTTCTTCGTGTGAAATGGAAACGATGACATGGCGGGGTGTCTCGAAGATGGACCGCGTCGCGGTAGCAGCAGCGCGGCGAGGTCGACGGAATTTAAAGGCGGTGATAGCCACTAGCGGTGCCCGCGAGAACGTTCGTGCCAACAACGAATCATGCATCGCCCGCCCACGGCCGCAGGGCGCGCGGGCGCAAGGCAGAAACCTGTGGCGGCCGGTCGTCTTTGCGTTGCCGCGCGTACGTTGCGCCGTTCGATGGGTCCCGGTGGGGGTAGGCTGTCGACCGGACTGTTTCATTCCAGTGTTGGCCACTGGTTATTGCTCGCGCAACTCGGGCAACGTTGCGTCCTACGTTTCCTTCTCCTCTGCCTGCACTCGTGGACCAGGGGGTGGACTGACTTTGGACAGTGGCTTGCTTCAGGGTTAACGTGCTCTATTGAGTGGAAGTAGGCTATCGGAGGTGCTTTAGCTGGATAAGATTGGAGATAAGATATCGATATCGTGATCGGAGCCATAGACCTCTACGCGGGTAACATTTCAGATTCATATAGGAAAAGAGCTACCGCAGAGGCTCCATTACCTCGTCCACAGCGAGACAGGCGGTCCGCGGCCGGAAGAGGGGGACAGACGCGCCGACGCCTATACCAGCCGTCGCCGTGCACCCACGTTCCACTTGCAACAGCAACGCGCCCCTTGGGGTTGACCGTGCGCTCTGGTGATTACTGGTATGCGTCCTGCAAATGCAAATAGTCCACCGGGTGCTGCAAATGCAAATAGTCAACATGACAACGACCATGATCAGAGACAGGGTCGTGTATTATATGCGTTGTGCTGTACACATTGACTGGTTTTATGAGAGTACATGTCCTATCAGTTGAGTCATACTCTTTCCGTGCTAAGGTAAATCAGTTCATTAATATTCCTTACGTACTAAGATATGATCAATCAGTTCAGTCATATTCTTCCTCCTCTACTAAGATAAATCAGTTGAGTCATATTATTTCCGTCATATTTCTTCGGCACTATAAGATAAATCAGTTCAGTCCTAAGATTTATGACCCACCATTTTTTTAATAATTTATTTGTCTTTTATTGCTTTCTCATCTGAATTTCTTTGTTTACACATGCGTCCAATTTCATTTGATCTTGAGAAAAAATGTAGGGTGAGGAATCAAGACGGAGTTTCTTTTCACTACAAAAAGTTACGAAGTAGGAGATGATATTTGGTAACTCTTTATTTTTAATAGAGCTCTTTTAATCGAACTGTTGAAGGACACTTTTTTATCCTTTCATAAAAGGACATTTTTTTCTCCTTTTGCTAAAACGTTAAATAAGGAGGTTTTACAAAAATTACTGGAGATGCTTTGCTATTACGTATTTAGATTATTACTGCCCGTCCGTAATTTTCAATAGTACTCCAGTTCAGCTGTGAACAGGCTCTACAAGTGTCGTTCTTAATTATCACTGTCGCTGTTTCTAGTGAGTTCTGTCCTCGTAATAACGCCTGAGCCCTGAGCTGAGATGACGCCGCCATCCACCGTAGCCTCGCGTGATGTAGAAGCGAAAACGGAAGCGGAGCTGCCGCCTTCCGCCAATCTCTCCGCTAATAATGCTGTGACAACTGCATTATAAACTGGTCGTCTACTCGTCTCACAGAAAGGTTGTTGATTTGGAATCATCATAAATTGATCCCTATAGTTACAGTTGCTTTCGATTACATAAACATCTGCTGCTGCTGTCCGATGGAGTGAGACGAACAATGGTGGCAATCTGTCAAAATGGGTACTCTCAAGCAGCAAAAAGAATGTTGATTTTTAGTATAGTTTGAGAGGTAATAATAATAACAGGACAGATGGTCGATACTTATGGATATTTTATTTAAACGAAATTTGTCAATATCCTTTACAAATAAAAAGAATATTCTTGAGGATTGATTATGGGTACTCGTTTTGCAGATTTGGACTTAGCATGATTCCTGGTGGCTGATCAAGAGGGAGGAACAGTTCTAACAACAATTTATGGAAAAACTGGAAATGGACACCACAAATAATCGACAATAGTCAGTCTGGTATATTGTTTGATAAAACATCTGCTCTGCTGCTACCCAAATGGCGAAATAGTAGGAGCATTTTGTCTCTCCAAAATCCAAATCTAGGTTTCAACTGCAGTAGATTCAGTAGAAACTGTCTTAGAATGAACTTAATAGTTTATCCCTTCAGGTACCTTGGCTTTAAGAAAGCCAACACAGTTTTACAGAGTAACGACTGGGGATACCAGCTACAAAAGGAGATTCAAAACAGGAATAAAGGCTCGATAAAACACTTAAGCATAATTGCCAAGTCAACAGATGCTGCCAAAGATTGATTTAATTCAGATTAGACCCGAATTAAGAGGTACTACATACATTGGCTCTTGTTACTCAATGCATGTGCAGGCCATTCAAGGTGAAAGGGATGATGATTGCTTATGTAGGAAGCTAAAAACCACACATCAAGACAGAACTTGGGTCACTGTTGTAAAATTATGAAACTGATAATCGCTGTTTTTGAGCACAACCGTCCATCTTCTTATCTTTACTAGTCTATAGCGCTTAAGCGTTCACCTTGCTTGGACCTGGCCGCCCGCAGATAGTAAGAGTTTGATAGATGTTTAGGACAACAATACATAGTGTTTACATAGAATAAGGGAGGTCAATGGCAAAGGGAGTACTGTCTTTACATAAGATGAGGGATGGCCCATATTTTGTCGGGCCCGTGATCGCACCGAATTAGGCCAACACAAACACACGGAGATGTTCGAAATACATCATAGCCATTAGCTATGTTTCCGGGGCATTGACAAACACAAGACGGAACTGATCATGTGGCTGGCTCTCACGGCGGTAGCCCCCGGCGACGTTGGTGGATTCAACCGTAAGGGCCACCGTAGTCGAACCGAGGCCGTAGTCTCAACTGCGGTGATGTTAAGCAGCCGTTAGATAGGAATACTTGGGTCAATAGGAGAAATAGACAGCGTGGAGGATCGAACCAGCAGGTAGCCGCATAGGTGGTAGTGCCCCTCGAGTCGTAGTCGCTGTCCGGAAGTTGTTCTCGCCGCCCGATACCGAGCCGGGCGTTCGCCTGCATTAACAATGGGCATTTCAAAGAGCTACGGTTGTAGGAATAAAACCGTGCATATGTTTGGTGTAGTTACCCCTCGAGTTGCTGTTCCAAGGCTTCTCTAACCACATCACTATCGTACTCTTCCTCCGGGTCCGAGAACGTAGATGAAACGAATTAAAATATGCCCAAAACTGATGGAGTTCCACCAAGGAGTGAAGATAAGGTACCCGTGG
This sequence comes from Hyparrhenia diplandra, assembly GCA_015847255.1. Taxonomy (NCBI): domain Eukaryota; kingdom Viridiplantae; phylum Streptophyta; class Magnoliopsida; order Poales; family Poaceae; genus Hyparrhenia; species Hyparrhenia diplandra. The sequence continues at coordinate 2,725 of JADLZK010009188.1, read as the reverse complement.
TAATCGGTTCCTCGCTTATGATGCGCGCAGGGGGTGGAGGAGTCATCCGGGCCGAGGTCCGGGCGCTCGTTGTAGGGATAGGTCTTCAACGCGACAGGGAAGACTACATTGCGAACACCTTGCTCTATAGAAAAACCGGATAGCTAGTTGTCCGCTTTTTTGGGGATGGACTTCGTGTTAAGTGCAAAAGCATCAACACGCGCAGACGCCATTGGCTTTGTGGAAGCGGCAGGTCTCCAATGTTGCAAAGTGGGCTCAAGCTGGGTGCCAGTGTATCGCGAACAAATGCGTGGTGGCGGGATTCCAGTGATGTCCATTAAAGTCACTTTCATCTCCCACCCACAAGCTGAGCGCCATAGCGGTCGGACCATGGGAGGAGTTTCATACAGAAGTCACGACCTTGAAGGATGGGAGAGGAAGTGACAATATTGCGCCTCCGACATTGTCAAACTGAATGACAAAGTCAGGACCAAAGCGTGAGATGACTATGGGGTATGCCAGGTGTGGGAACTGATCTAGAAGGCAAGGCGTATGTCTCTGGCTGTAGGCTTTGCATATTTTGGGAAAAACATGCGTTGCAACAACAGCGTTCTGAAATGCATGTCCTCTGAGAGGATATCGTTGACCTCGTCTGGCGGGAGGACAGCGAGTCCTCGAAGGGAATGGGCGTCCTACAAAACGGCAGTAACAACGACAAACAGTATTTTTTTGTGAGCATAAGTCTCGAGCAAATTTGCCTAGGTAAGAATTGATGCATGTATGACGACGCGTACGATACGGAAATGCATGTAAAAATCCTGCATAGACGCTTTGGTTTCTGTTCTCTTTTTCTAAAAAGCACACAATGGACTGAAATAATACATGGAGGCGATGAAATAACAACATGTGGGACCACCTTATCAGCGGCACCCCAGCTCGCTGGGTCTGTGAAACCGCGCATGGGCGGGCTCGGCAAGGCGGCCGCGGCTACGGAAGCGAAGGATGTCACCGACACCGGACCCCACCCTGGAGACGCACGGCGAAGCCTCCACGGCCGCACAGGAACGCACAGGAGGACAACAACGCACGGCGCACGCGCGCAGGCTACCAGGCAGCTGACGCAGCCCCTGACTATGGGCCCAACCTCGTTTCGACCAACCATGTATCGACAACGTTGAAGCGTTTCAGCGTGGAGGACGGAGCGGCCATGCCCTCGCGAGACGGAAAAGCACCGGCTGGACGTGGAGGGAACGCGTAGCCGCTGGGTGTCGGCCGCCGCATCAGAGGCCAATGGCGGTGTCGACAACGGCCAAGGCGCCAGCGCCACACGTCCCGATCTGCAGGGCCGGGCGCGGGACGCTGGCTGCTGGTAGATGCCGCCAAAGCGCCTAACCCGACGCGGGACATGTGGACCCTACACGACCGGACCCACCCCGCTCGCACATAACGGGCCCGCGGTCGGCCGGGTATTCCAGAAGGGTACAGGCGGGCGCCACCGGCACCCACCAAAGACAGGAGGCGTGGAGGGAGGGAGGAGGGACCAGCGGGACCCAATGACCGTGACGCTGTGGAAGCCAGTTCGTGTCCGCCAACGCAAGATCCGACGGTCGGGCTGTTCCTGGCCGACGGTCCACCCTTCCGCCGGGTCCCGCCCGTAGTCTCATCTTTTACATGGCCAAATGACAAATGGAACATTTTTTATTGGGTAATGGATCAATTTGAAATTTTAGAAAGAAGGATGCCATACGTGTGAGTGGATGAACTAACTGATTTATAGTGGGGGCCAAGTGACTACGTGGCTTAACGAGATGATAGAGAAATAAGTTAATAGGGATTTGCTTTATTAGAGTTATAGATTCTGAGTATCGTACATATTTGGACCATTCAATAACAACATAGGTACTCCTAAATCTCATAGAAAATCCTAAATGGCAAAGTTAAAACAATAATGACGCTACAGCCCGCCTCGCCACGTTTTGTGATCCGCCGTCATCGAGGTCAATGTTTGGTTGGTTACGAATGGTTGGTTACGAAACATCAGGTTGCCACAACAACGTCTCTCTAATTACCTGGTGGAATTGTGCTTGGTTGGAGACGTGACTTGTGGCTCGTCCTCGCAACTGTTGCTGGGCAGTTCTCCATCTCGGCACAGCTGAAATTGGTTGACTCCTCGGAAGACTCTTGGTGGCTGACTGTAGTTTATGGGCCGCAATCGGATGACGCTAAAGTTGAATTCCTAGCTGAGCTCCTCCAGTTCCGGATTGCGCACCCCGGTGCTTGGCTCCTCTGTGGTGATTTTAATCTTATTTACCGAGCTGCTGATAAGAGCAATGGCCGTCTAAACCGGAGGAACATGAGGCGCTTTTAGGAATTTCATTGATCAGGCGCAACTGGAGGAGATCGATTTGATGGGGCGCCTGTACACTTGGTCCAATGAACAGCAATGCCCAACTATGGAGCGTCCCGACAGGCTGTTTGCAACAGCCGAATGGTTTTCAGCCTTCCCCGCTGGGTCGCCAAGCCCCTGTCCACCGATTGCTCTGATCATTGCCCATTACTCCTTCGCCTTAATGTTCAACGGACCGGCAGGCGCCGCTTTCCGCTTTGAGACTTCTTCGGGTAAAAGTTCCGGCTTTCTTGACGTGGTGGCCGCGGCATGGGCTACGACGCCCCGGCGCCGACTTTTGCGCCTCGTTTACTTGACCACAAGCCGCGCAATACCGCTGATCGAGCTAACAAGATGGAG
>JADLZK010009187.1:0-135729 GCA_015847255.1 Hyparrhenia diplandra | reverse complement strand
TTTGCCTCTTTGATATGATGAGAGCATATAGTTTTTGGCTTGTACTTTATTTCCTTATAAGTTAATTTTATACTCTCCATGTCCCTAAAGGATATCTTTTTGATGTTATCTTCATGTTAAACTTTTGACTACATATAAATTTATTTTAATTTGTTTTTAAGAGAATATATTAAAAATCTCAGCACTACAAATAGTGAAAAGATTACATCTTACAAAAATACAACAACTACCTCTAGCACTCGCATGACCTCGACCCTCGGCCTCCGAAATACCAGCAAGCACACGTACTCTATGACCTAGCTATCGACGAAGGTAGAAGTGCTACACACGCCCTTCAGCTACCAAGAATAACGCCTCCTTGTGTCGTAAAAATAGCCGCCATCGAAGCGGGACCGCTTTGTAACTTGAACACGTGGCGCAACACGTAATCGTTGGCCTTTATCACCCGATGGGTGCCTCCCCATGTTGTCCTCGTTGCAACTCGCGGGTCGCAATCGAGCACAGCCCCGCCGTACTCACCTCACCCTCCATTGCCAAGAAGATGCAAAGCCCCTAGCCGCTCTCCTTTAGTTATGAACACCGCAAACCTTCCTCAGCCTAGGCCTCCATCTTCCTTGCTCACATTGGCCCCGCTTTTGGATCCCGCGGCTATGAGCTAGTTTTGGCTCAACTAGCCCTCCCAAAGGGATCCAAAACAGAGGGGACTAGATGCTCAAATGCAACTAGCCTCTCCCAAAAATAACTAGCACATCCATGAGGGTGTATATTGGGACTAGTTAAATGGTTTCTGGCTTTTACTGTACCACATAAAAAGTTTCACTTTTTCTCTCTTTGAGCCACTAAATAATTAAAAATGGTGCATTTAGATCAAACTAGGCCCAAAGATCCAAACGCATCTAAAGCAGCAGCTACTGAGCCGTAGCCTAGTAGCTAAAAACTAACTCTAGCTTTTAGCCTCGGGACTAGAGAGATCAAACAGGGCCATTGCCCCCAGCCACCAGCCACAAATTACGGCACGTGGGGTCGTCGTCCTGGCGAGGGACATGGCATGCGGCCTGCCAGCCGTGTTTTTCTTCTTCTTTTTGGAATTTTTCTTTTGCTTTGTATACTGCCTTGTTTGTCAATTTCAGTTACAAGTATTTTCATTGTGTATTATTTTTCAGTTTCATTATTTTAACTTTTTATTTTTAGTTTTTATTTCAGTCATTCAATCCTTTTTAGATCGATCTTAGTCAATGGTATTTTTAGTCTCGCTTTTCATTTTGTTTTTAAGGTTTGAATGCATTCCTAAATCCAATATGTTAGTTATACAACAATAATTTACCCTCTTAGCTCCTTATGCAATGTGTGATATTTTTGCACCTCAAAGTCAGCATGTCTTTTTAGATCTCTAGTTGGCACTTGGCAGCATGTTTCTAGCTTTTTAAAGTGTTGTATAATAACTTGCGGATGCTAGTCAAACGTGGACGACCGCTGAAGTTAGTTAACTCGTGGTCGATCCGACCAAATCAAACTTTCCTAGATAGGAAAAATTATTCCCACAATTTTTCTTTTTGAAAGTTTTTCTATTTTTTTAGTAAAAATAAGTTATAAAGTTGTACACTACATATAGCACGTAACTTATACGAAGTTATAAAAGTTACTTATAACTTATAATTTTTAATGTAATAGCCTAACTTATTCTCAAGTTACAAAAAGTTACATCTAACTTATAATTTATAACTTTTTACATGTAGCACCTAACTTATACGGGTTACAAAAGTTACGTCTAACTTATAACTTATAACTTTTTACATGTAGTACCTAACTTATACGGTTACATAAATTACGCCTAACTTATTATATATAACTTATAACTTATAATTTTTACATGTAGCACCTAACGTATACTGGTTTACTAAAAAGTTACGCTAACTTATAACTTATAATTTTAATCGTCCCCGGCTTTCGTCGCTCGCTCGCTCGCGAGTCCGCCCGGCGATCCCTCGGGCGCTCACTCGATCGATATGTGGGTAACTGCTCCCACGCTCCGGGCTCGGCTACAACTTCCCGGTCACGCGCGTCTATCCGGTCAAACCAGAACTGGCATTCGCTAGCACGTCCCGCCCCGCTCCGCCCTCCACTCGTGCTCGCCAAGGCCGCCGGCGCGAACTCGCTCTCGCGCGCCCGTCCCGCCCCCTCCGCCCTCCACTCACTCCCCTGCGCTCGCCCCAGCCACCTGCCGACCCAGATCGATGGCGATGGGTGGACGAAGGAAGGACGACCATTAACGCCCAGAGGTAATGCTCTTCTCCTGCTTATGTTACGAGGGGTGGCGGCGGGGCCTCACCGGTAGTTGTAGGCGTAGGGGCTGCCGGCGGTGGGACAGGCAGCGAGCGAGAAGGGCAGCGACGCCGTGCAGGTGTCGGAGGAGCACAGGATGGGCGCTCGCTCGATCCGGGACCTGTCCGGCCGGAACACGCTTGCGTGGGAGGATGCTGCGGCCGCCTCCGTCGCCGAGAGCGATGATGAGGAGGAAGAGTCGTTCGATGCTGGGACGCCGTAGCCGTAGTTGTAGCCCGGGGCTGGCGCGGACGGGTCGTGGTCGTAGCGGTGGCGGTCGCTGCCGGTGTCGGCCACGAGCGAGAGAACGGCCGCGCCGGCGTGCCCACGCGGAAGCGCATGAAGTACTGGCCGGTCCCCGTGTAGGCGCCTGACGAGAGCGGCGGCGCGAAGGCACGCCGGCGCCGCCTCCGTGGCGCGTAGATGCGCGTGCGAGCAGATGAACGTCGTGCGCTACTGGTCCATGCGCGCCACGTCGTCCCAGACGGCCGGTTCCCGGTGGATGAGCTCGAACTTGGCCGACGGCTTGCTGCCTGCTGCTGCGCCGGCCAGGAACGCGACCATCCCGTTCAGATCACCAGGCATTTTGGAAGCCAATGCCTCAGCAAAATTTGCAATGGCATGAATGAGATACAGAACTGTGGAGTGCTGGATCCGCTTTGCCTGGTTTACTATGGCTTCAAGACAGTACTTCTTTCTTGTAAGATCTGGAGGGCAGAGGTGATGCCAATCCTGAAGAAAAAAAACTTGACCATCTCGTGTCTGATACCTTGTCAATGGACCAATTATAACATACAGATGCCTCCATCCAGTGATTAAGAAACTGAGCTGACCACAGCCACTTGCAAAGACTTGAGAAAGCCCTAGACTTGTTATTTCTGACCAACGCTTATTATAACATACAGATGCCTCCATCACGCTTATTGTTCAATGAAATTGTTTTCTCAATGGACATGCAGAGTGTACTATGCAGCAGTCATTTTTGCATCAAAAGTAGACTTTGCCTGGCAATAAGAGATCCATCTCCTTCATATGAATTGGTTGTTATTGCTGGCATCCATAGATCTGCAGTGGTTGTTCCTGAATGAAGGAACTGCTGTTTATTATCATGGAAAATTTACAACCGGTAGATGATCTGTACTATCATAGTTTGACTTTCTTTGCTATACCAAAAACAACAAACATATGCCTGGACTGGAGCACAGTTACATAAATAAAATTACTTGAAGCTTTGCATAGGGATGGTCTCTGATATTGCTCGAGTTCTGTATCATCTCTAAAGCTGAAACCATGCAGTGCCTGACGTTGCGTTAGACCAAATGGGTAAAATATGTTTACTTTTGGTGGTCTTTCATCCTTGCAAACAGGAACATGGTTGGGGGGCCTAAATTTACCGAGCACTGCAGATTCCAAGGCTCCCAGAGTTAACTGGCCCCGATTTGTTTCTATTTTCTTGGAGTAAAAAACCACAAGTTTTTCTCATGCAATTAGTACTGAATTAGCCTAAAATGCAAGTGCATGCTGTCTACTTCTATTTTCTTGGCATAAGAAACCATAAGTTTTTTATCGTGCAGCAGGGCTCCTCTATTCCAGGCTACCAAGGTGAGTCATAAGAATAGACCCTATTTTTGGTGTTCTAAATAAAAATAGATTAATTTCAAGTGCGACAATTACTTCTCTAATTTACACCAATCAGAAATGTTTGTTCTTTAGATCAGCGAATACTTCCAAAAGTTCAAAAATGTTTGTTCTTTAGATCGGCGAATACTTCCAAAGTGCATGGTTCTTAACACAGTTCAGACATGTTATTGCAGAGTGTACTATGCAGCAGTAATTTTTGCATCAAGTGTAGACTTTGCCTGGCAATAAGAGATCCATCTCCTTCATATGAATTGGCTGTTATTTGGTGACTTGAATATTTAGTGATCATATTCTTGAATTACTTGGAGGCTAAATGGTTAATGTCTCATAGTTTTCTATCATCTTTTTTTTTCTATGGCATTTGCTTGGTAGATTATAATCAGTTGTGTGCTTTAAGCACTAATTGTAATTATATTAACACTTGCCTATTTCTATTATAGATTCGCATAATGGAAAAAAATTCACGTGCACCATTGGGAGACAAGACTAACACCGACAAACATGGTAATATAATGCAACATTGTTTCGAATATTGGTATGTACTATGTGGATGTCATCTTGTATTAATTCAAATTTGATTGCAGTCGATGCTAAAGAACGTAAGAGGGAAAGGGATAGAGCTCGGTGGCAAGAACAGAAGGATGCAATTAATAAGAAACGACGTGATGGGTGGCAAGACCAAAAGGATACAATTAATAAGAGACGACGTGATGCCTATCATCAAAGAAAACATCTTATTGGAACTAGCAATTATAACACATGAATAACATTCATTTTTATCTTACATATCTATATATATATATATGTGAAATGTGTAACTTTTTGTAGATGACGCGGCTGCATCAAATAAGGAAAACATTGATCCTGATGAAACGGATGATGAAACAGATGGTTGGCTTCATACTAACGATTCCTATCAGCACCACAATAATATTGTAAAATTGTCTCAATAAATCTAACGATCACATTATGTTTATTGCATTGATAGATGAGCCCGAAACATGTGTGCAAAGGACATCAAAGAGTAACTACGACATGGAAAGGTACAAAAATATGACGCCTGAACAGAGACAGGCAAGGCGTGAGCACCAAAGGTTGCATAATACAGAACCCAATCGCAAGGAGGCAATGAAATTGTCTCACAAAAAATTCACTGAGGTGCGAAAAGCAAACGCTACACTTTCGGACTCTATCGCTATAGAGAACCCGTTATTCAGTCCTAAGATTGTGTGTCCCATTGTGGATGCATCTGGAGCTCCTGGGTCCACGACAAAATCCAATGATATGGTTATCCCAGAGTCATCCAGTGCAACACCTCTTTATATTCCTCCACCTCATGAGGACCTCGATGATGAAAATACGCCCTTTGCCTCGCCAATCATGACCAACAATGGTAAATAACCCGATCTCACTTCCCTCGGTCCTTAACATGAAACAATGGCCCCCCTAACTCAATCATGTCCATAATGTGGTTGACAACAGATGCTGGACCAAGCAATCAAAATGCATCAGCTACACCTGTCCAACTATGTTTTGATGACACCGGTAATTTGCACTGCTTTTAACATTCTTTACGGTATTTTCTACCCATTATTTTCACCTAAGCTGTAATAGCTCGTGGCACTATGACGATCACAGACGATGATGAGCGCGACATATTTGAGGATGATGAGGAAGAAGATGAGGCATACATGTTTGGTAGGCAAGGTATTTGTAAAAATACATAATAACTTTTTCGACATCCATATGTTTGTCTAACCTTGTCCATTATGTGGTTGACAGAAGACGCCGGACCAAGCAATCAAAATGCATCAGCTATGCCTGAACAACCATTATTTGATGACACCGGTAATTTGCACCACTTTTAACATTCTATATAGTGTTTGCTTTCCTTTATTGTTGCCCAAGCTGTAATGTCTCATGACACTATGACGGCAGATGATGATGAGGGCGACATATTTGAAGATGACGAGGAAGAGGATGAGGGGTACCTATTTGCTGGGCAAGGTACTTGTATCAAATATCGAATATACCTTTCTAAACAACCACTCCATTATCTAACCTTTATTTTTTTGTTTCAATGTCATTTCATTAGATGAATCAGATGATGATGATGTCCAAAGTGATACTCCCGACGACGACACGGCTTCTAACCCTGAAGTACCTGACCCGTATGAAAAGGTGTATAGTAACATGCCTACAAAGACACACATGCTACAACCTGTCCCTAATTGCCACCACTGCGGTGCGAAGAGGTTTCCCAAAGAACCACCTGGGTTCTGTTGCCGCAGCGGAAAGATCAAGCTAAGTGACCCAGTTGTACCAGACCAACTCATTAGGCTTTATACGAGTTCTGACGCAGATGCTAGACACTTTCGTAAGAATATTAGGTTTTTCAATGGTCATTTCTCTTTCACTTCCCTATACTGTCGCCTCGACAGTGCTACTGCTAACATGGCGCACACCGGCATATATACCTTCCGTGCACATGGCATGATCTATCACAACGTAAGGTCATTTGGGACAGAAGATGGTAAGGTACCCAGGCATCTTGAGCTTTACTTTTATGATGATGATCCATCCCTTCAGCATCGGTACCGAAGGTGTCGTGAAGAGATATATGAAAAAGATAAAGAAGTTATAGATACATTGGTGGCCATCCTTTTTGTAACAACCCATACCATAACGTTTGAGGAGTATGGGTCGAGTGGTAACAACCGGACGACTATTGCCTCGAGCTTAACCTTGATCAGCGACTGGACCAAAGGACATACAACAGGCCGATCGCTGAAGAGGTGGCTGCTGTTTGGATCGAGGGTAGTGAACTCCTTGGTCAGTTTCAGAACAGTGTTCTCCTACATGGGAAAGATAGAAGCAGCCATGGCATCCGATCATATCATGGGTGCTATGATTCTCTTTCATATCCACTACTCTTACCTAATGGTGAGCTTGGTTGGCATATGGATATCCCAAAAAGAGATGTTACCATGGAGGATGTCAACGCAGCTCGTGCCCTGCGTAAGGCTCGAAGTGGTATAGATGAAGGAGAAGAGACAGGTTTGTTTATACCCATATCCCTTTCGTGTATAATATCAAATCGATATCCTAGAAACAGCTCTAATACCATATTTGTTTTTTTTTGTAGAATCTCTGGGACATTTATGTGTTTCTGTGCGTGACTACTACTGCTACAAGTTCCAAATACGGCCAGGAATCTTTAATCCCATACTTTATGGACAACGTCTTTTCCAACAGTTTGCGGTGGACACATACATGAAAATTGAGAGTTCTCGATTGGATTATATACGCAATCATCAAACAGAGATTAGGGCTGACCTCTACCAAGGATTGGTTGATAGCCTGCATGCCGGTGAGGAGCGATCAGAAGCTGTTGGAAAGAGGACAGTGATGCCGACATCGTTTATCGGAGGTCCGAGGGACATGAAGCGTAGGTACATGGATGCCATGGCACTGGTGCGGAGGTTTGGAAAACCAGACATCTTCCTAACCATGACCTGTAATCCAAAGTGGGATGAGATCACACGTGAGTTGTACCCTGGACAAACACCACAGGGGTTGTCCTGACCTCATTGATCGGGTCTTCGGGCAAAACCGGAAGAGCTTAAGGACAAGTTGCTTAAAAAGACATCCTTGGAAAGGTTCGTGCACATGTGTATGTAGTGGAGTTTCAGAAGAGGGGTCTACCGCATGCACATTTTTTGCTAATCATGGATAGAAAGTACAAGATCACGTGCCCAGAGCAGTATGACCTTCTCATCTCAGCTGAGCTCCCAAACAAGAAGAAATATCCAGAGCTGTATAAAATGGTTACAAAGCATATGATGCATGGCCCTTGTGGAGAACTTAATAAAAATTGCCCATGCACAAAGGGACGTAAGAAATGCAAGAACCAATACCCGCGACCTTTTGTGATGCCACATTACGGGGCAAGGATTCGTACCCCGCCATCGAAGGCGTGATGATGGTAGAAAAGAGAAGGTTCGCGGCCATGACCTTGACAATAGGTGGGTCGTCCCTTACAACCCGTATCTCTTACGTCTGTTCAATTGCCACATCAATGTTGAGGCATGTGCGAGCATCAAGTCCGTCAAGTACTTGTTTAAGTACATTCACAAGGGTCATGACCGCGCGTCTGTTGCTGTGAGAGAGGCTGGCAACGAGAACAATGAAGGAAGCATCGACGAGATCAAGATGTACAGGGATGCCAGATGGGTAACTCCTCCAGAAGCCTTGTGGAGGATATATGGTTTTGACTTAAGTGATAGGTCCCTTCCGGTGCTGCAGTTGCAGCTCCATCTTCCCCGCATGCACATGGTGTCATTTTACCAAATACAGGGTGTTCGAAAAGTGCTTAAGCGTCCAGGTGTTGAAAGTTCGATGCTTACAGCGTACTTCGAGAGGAACATCACGTCTGAACATGCCCGTGGTATATTATATCGGGACTTTCCCGAGTACTATAGGTGGGACTCACAGAGCAAGACATGGATTAGGAGGAAACAAAAGAATGCTTTAAGACAGATCGGAAGAGTTGTATCTGCCAATTCAGCTGAAGGGGAACGTTACTACCTCAGGCTTCTTCTGAATCATGTACCTGGTGCGACCTCCTTCACTGATCTAATGACGGTTTCTGGTAGAGTCCTACCAACTTTTCGTGAAGCTGCAGAAAAAAGGGGCCTTATTGAAGCGGACAACACACTACATGAGTGCCTTGCTGAAGCTACTCAGTGGATGATGTCATTTGCACTGCGAAGGCTCTTTGCAACAATCTTGGTATTTTGTGAGCCGGGTGATGTGAAAGTGCTCTGGGAAAAGCACAAGGATGCTATGTCAGAGGACTATAGGCGCACAAACCAGTCTAGCTACGCAGTGGAGCAGATGGTCCTCATACATATTCGAATTTTTTAGAATCAATGAACAAGGAGATACATAAGTTTCCACTTCCTAAGATCGACGACACATATGACCCGTATAGCGGCATTCCCAGAGAGATTGTTGAAGAGACTAATCTTCAGGCAAGCGCTAATGACTTGGAACTATCAAAGACCCTTAACGAGGAGCAGCAGGTTGCCCACAATGAGATTATGAGTGCTGTTGATAGCGGGAAAGGGGGTTTGTTCTTTGTGGATGGACCTGGCGGAACCGGAAAGACTTATCTATATAGAGCCCTACTCGCTACTATACGTGGTCAGAACAAGATTGCCGTGGCAACAGCAACATCTGGTGTTGCAGCCTCAATATTGCCTGGTGGTAGAACTGCGCACTCACGCTTGGGGATTCCCCTCACCCTCGAAGAAGGTAAAGGTTGTGGCTTCACAAAACAGAGTGGTACCGCCAGGCTGCTTGAGACCGCATTGCTTATTATTTGGGACGAGGTCACGATGATGCATAGGCAAGGTGTCGAGGCGCTAGACTACTGACCTTTGTGATACCATGGACCGTCGTGACCTTTGCCATTCGGGAAAGACTATAGTGTTCGGTGGAGATTTCGTGCGGGTTCTCCCAGTTGTTCGAAAAGGGTCAAGGGCTCAAATAGTCGGTGCCTCGATACGGATGTCGCACCTCTGGAATTCAATTCGACATCTCAAACTGGTGCGCAATATGAGGGCAAAGACCGACCCATGGTTTGCGGCATACTTGCTATGCATCGGGGGAGGCACTGAGGAGGCTAATGATGACGATGAAATCCTCCTTCCTAATGATATATGCATACCGCAGACCCGGGGAAGACATTGATCTTGACACACTAATTGACTCCATATTCCCCGACCTTAATGCCAATATGTCAAACAAGAGCTACATCACCTCACGGCGATTTTTATCACCAAAGAACGACCGGATTGATAAGATTAACATGAAGATGATAAGCCGTTTCCAAGGGGATGAGATGGTGTACCATAGCTTTGACAGTGCGGTGGATGATCCATACAACTACTACCCATCCGAGTTCCTCAACACTTTAATGCCTAGCGGTATGCCTCCACATGTGTTAAAGCTCAAGATTGGGTGCCCGATCATGTTGCTAAGAAACATCGACCCTTCGGGCCGGACTTTGTAATGGAACCAGGCTGGTCGCTTCGGGTTCCAAAGAAATGCCATCGATGCGGAAATTATGGTCGGAGACCATGTCGGAAACGAGTCTTCCTACCACGGATACCCATATGCCCATCGGATGACGAGATGTTCCCCTTCAAGTTCAAGAGGAAGCGGTTTCTGTGAGACTCGGTTTTGCCATGACGATTAACAAGTCTCGGGGGCAAACTATTCCCAATGTTGGTGTGTATTTGCCCGAGCCGGTGTTCTCCCATGGTCACCTGTATGTTGCGCTATCTAGAGCCACCGGCGGTCAAACTTTAGGGTCCTTTAAGCCGTCCCACCCACTAATACAAAGAAAGAGAAAAGGAAGAAAGTGGTAAATGGCCGATACACAAAAAAATATTGTCTACAAAAGAGGTCCTCACTTGATGACAAGGTATTGTCTTCTGTTTTTGCACAACTGTTATATTCTTGCATTTTGTGTCATTTGTTACCGAGGTTGGTTGTATCCGTCTAAATTTCAGGTAATAGAGGAAGCCGGAAAGAAACACGAGACAAGTAGTTATTTTCATGTGTACATGTTATAGATTGAATGTATGTAATATATATCTTAACTATGTAGCATTCTTAAAGACTTATGTAATATTATATTAATGTTTCCATCATCACGGTTGCGATAGGTTATTACATTATGGATAATTGAAGTTGATGTTTCACATTTAAATCTTTCTTGCGCTTGTACATATGTTACCATGGTATTTTTGTGTTCCCGTTGCAACGCACGGGCATTTAACTAGTGTAATTATAATTTCTATTTTCTCATCCGCGTATTTTCTTGTGCTTGTCCCATGACCATCTACCTCGAGTTCACCAATGTTAGGATAAAAGAAAGAGTTCGCCAATGTTCCTTCAACCTTCCTCCCCACCCTTTCCAAATCAAAATCAAGATCGTGGTGGATCATTAGGGTCTTTTTTTTTTTTTTTTTTGACAAATTATCATTAGGATCTTCGTTTCTCCCCCCTTTTTCCTCTAGCTGAACAGTCAGCTAGGCACATTTCCACCAAAAAAACCATAAACCAAACTGAAGCAAAAAGTCAATTTGTTTCGTTCATCGGTTCGGTTTGGTTTGGTTCTTGTGTTCTAGCAATTTTAGGGATGAAAACGGATCGGATCGGAGCGGATAATGGCTCTCCCATATCCTAATTCTCTTTTTCTAATCGGTTCCGGAGCGGATCGGATATTAGGTGGATTCGGATACGAATACGGATTTTTTAGGATGTCGGAAATGGTGCGGGTTCGGACCGGCGTCGGAGCGGAAGCGGACTTTTAGAATCGGATAATATATGCGTACATGTTGTTTTTTTTTTATAACAAGAAACAATTTTTTAGACAAAGTCATAGCTTGGTGTTGCCTGAATTATAGTCACAACCGGGGAAGATGAAGCCACAATTTGGCTCCCCTGCTATTACTGTACTTGCATCTCGAGACGGTCATTTTTATCTACAATACATGCATGCAAAGATCAACGCTAGATGTATCAGTACTAATCTAGTAGATAGATAGATCAGGAATACTACATGACGGAGAGGAACTTACCAGCTGCACGAGTTGTGCGTGAGTATAGAGCCACGTATTAGGAAAACTATAAATTGAGAAATAGAGAATCACACTGCGCACGGCCATCTCTGTTGTGGCATTGTCTAAATTAGGCAAATAGCCAATCAACGAAATTACATTCTATATATAGCAAAATACGGAGTATACTTAAAAATGAAATATTGTTGCCATTTGGGCTCCTTAAAATATCCGGTTATCCTATTATGTTTACGGATAATCCGCATTAAATTATCGGATAATCCATATCCGCCGGATTTTGCCAATACCATATCCTACACCGCATCCGCATATATAGTCGGATTCGGATTATCCACATCCGCACGGATGTTAAAAACACTTCTCCACATCCTTAAAATTCGGATTCGGAGCGGATCGGTGCGGAGGATTATCCATACCGCTTTCATCCCTAAGCAATTTAGTGTTCGACTTCCTACTCATCACACTGAAAACCTATATTAATCAAAATTCCAGTCTCCATGGTGGTGGCAACCGCATGAAAAGCAGTCCACCACGGCCCAACGCGGCAAAGCCCCAACCCAACCAAGCCCCGACTCAACCTCTCGCCCTCGGCCCCTTTCCACTCTCACTTGTACTTAACTCAGTGGAAAAAGTCTAATTTTGGTCCTCTAACTTTCCCCGAAAGTTCGTTTTGGTCCCTCATTTCTAAAACCAGACAAAAACAGTCCCTCAACTTTTAAAACTTGCAATTTTTGTCCCTCGACTGTTTTGTCCTAAGGTGATTTTGCTATAGTAACCCCGGTTTGCTACAAGACTGTGGGAATCTTTGAAAAGTCATAGTAAATCATAGAAAACTCATAAAATAGAAAATCCAATCTTGTTGGACTCCACATTAATAGAGCTACACATTGAGTATATAATATGGTATGCTTTAGTACAAAGTTTTTGCTATAAAGGTTTTGCCATTTTCTTTTTTATTTATTTCAGCTCAATCTTTAAAAAATCATAGTAAATTAAAAAAATCATAAAAAAATTCATTTTTTTGGACTCCACATGAGTATATCATTAGATATATAATATGGTATATGCTTTAGTCTAACAAAATAATTATAGAAGCCGCAACTATGAATTATTTTAATTAATTATAGAAATGCATGGATCTAAAGCTTCAATAAAAAAATTATACTAAAGCATATCTTATTATATCTTTACTACAAAATTAGATTTTCTATTTTATGATTTTCTACAATTTAGTATGATTTTTTAAATATTGAGCTAAAATAAATTAAAAGAAAAAAAAAAAAACCTTCGTAGCGAAAAAAATTTTGCATTATACCATATTATATATTCATTGTGTAGCTCTACTCATGTGGAGTCTAAAAAACTATATTTTCTATTTTATGAATTTTTGTGATTTATTATAATTTTTCAAAGATTTAGCCGAAATAAATAAGGAAAGGGAAAAAACGAAACCATGGAACTGTAGCAAAACCACCGGACAAAATAAAACGGCCGAGGGACGACATCTCGCATGCTTTTAAAAGTTGAGAGACCTGTTTTGTCTAGTTTTGGAATTGAAGGACCAAAAGCGAACTTTCGCGGAAGTTGAAGGACCAAAAGTAGACCTTTCCCTAACTCGCTACCCTAAGTTGCATCTCTTCTCCCCAAGGTGCAAGCGGCAAACGGCATGGCCCACGATCACAAGGAGGGTGGCGGCGCGACGTCATGAAAGCACGGGGCGGGGGGGGCGCCGAATAGTGCTAATAGAAATTGTCGGTTCGATTTTATTTTTAACTTGCGCCGGTTAAGCTTGAACTTATCGACTTGCCGTATCAGCCCACGGTTCTCTCACAGCAAAAAACAGCATCCGTCCGCCAGCTTATTATATACTAAACCGTTCCAAACTGTGGTTCATTTAAACTTTTTCAACCCTAAGTTCGACCACTCGTTTTATTTAAAAATTTGTGCAAAATATCACTTCTTTTGTTGTGGCCTGCTTTATTAACAAAAGGTCCTTAAGAGTGACTTAAATTTGACTATGTTTGCACAAATTTTTTGAATAAGACAAGTGCTCAAACTTGAGGTTGAAAAAGTCAACGAATCATAATCTAAAACACAAAGAATATCAAATAAAATACCCAAGCCAAAAGTTGTCCGTTTTTAGCTTTCAAACTGAACCAACCGGTTCGTGTTTGTTGGAAAAGTTTTACAAAACTAAATAAACCGAACCGCAAAATACCTGATACCCATTAACCGAACCCGAATTACCCGGACCCATATCCGAATTATCTGAACCTGAAATTAATTTGGATAGTTCAGATATTCACTTGAGATATCCAAAATTAATTTGGGTAATTCGTATAATAAGTCACGTTACCCGAAATATCCCATATCTACGTGAACGCCCATCACCAGCTAAAACACAGTCTTTCAAATAGCTACAGAGTTCTAAATCAGGCAAGTAGCATGCTTTGACCCTATTTGGATTGTGTGATTAAAAACTTTATTAGTCACCCCTATTTTAATCACTTTTAGTAGTCACCCCTATTTTAATCACTTTTAGTCACTTTACTTTGAAATCTTTACTTACCTAAAAGGATGAAAGTAAGACTTTTTTTCGTGCGGTAAAAAAAACAATCACCTTCGCCTCGCTTGTTGCGACGAAGGCCCGTCGCTCCGCTTCCCCTCCGTGCGATCGGTCTCCCCGCGATCTCCTCCTCCCTCCCTAAATTTCTCTCTCTCTTTTGAAGGAAATCACCGGTGTAAAAAATAAGAAACAATCCAAACCCTCACGTTCATGCGGTAAAAATTTCCGTTCCACCCACCTCCGGCCGTGCGATACCGCGACCCCCTCCTCCTCCGTCCGTAAAAAAAAATCTCTCCGCCAGATGGAAAACGGACGTGCAAAAAAAAAGAAACCCTCCAATCAGCCTCACGAGATCGACGTGCGATCAAGTGGTCCTACCCCCTGCCCCTCGCCGCCTCCATGGTGGACGTGCATGCAAGCGCTGGGTGCAGCAGACGTCCCCCTCCTGAACTCGATCTCGTGCCATCACTGGGCACGTCGGCGACCTAGATCAAGCAAACCGAAGCCTTGGGATTGGCACCTTGAAGCACGTCGAAGGCCTGGATCAAGCGAATTGCAGCCGTCATTTAATCACCGCGTCCTCGGCACGAGGTACGCCCTGATCCACTGACGGGTAAATTTGTTGGGAGCGCTTGTGTGTGTGAGTTTCCTGGGATCGCCGAAACCATCGGCAGAAGCAAGCCGCCGATGGCCATGACACAGCCGGACCTAGCCGAGACCCCCCGGCTAGCCAACAACCAGCCCCGCTCGGCTACGGCTAGCAACCAGCGGCAACTCCAGGTTCTATTCCCTCCTTTTCCACCTGTACAATGATGGAAAACAATTTAGACGCATTAGAGGAAATTGAGTTTTGATCGCCCTGACACCAACTGTTTTCATATTCACTTCTTAGGTTAGCATGTCTAATTTTGTAGTGTATTTCAGTTTAAGTTTTTGTACCGCTGCTGGCCGCCATGGCTACCTTTAGGGTTTTGCGCAGCTATGTGATGCCACTCCGTGTCGATGCTACGGCTGTGTGGATGTTGATGTTTTGTGCTAGCTTGGTTCCAAGAGGTTGTCTGGCATTGCACAACGTTCAGTTGTTTGCTATGTACCTGCTTGGATCATATCTCAACAATAGTTAAAATTGTACGAATTGCACCTTTAAAGAATATGCATTAGACAAATTTACTGGAATCATAGTGGAGCTTGAATATTGAAGCTACTGGAATCTCAGGCCCAGACTCCAAAACCACAGCAAAAACTAATTCTTGAGGTCAAGGCACACATCCAAAGATCATGGTGGTTCTGTTATAGTTACTATGTTTGATTGCATGCCACCACATATTAGGATGTCAGTGTTTGCTTTTGCATTGACAATTCTTGGTATTTTCATTTTTCCTCATTTATTTGAACCAAATTGAAAGGCTGTTACTTAATCAAGTTATATGTTTGACTGACATAATAAATCTGATAGGACTAAATCATTGTGCATTGAATTGGAATTAGGCATTTGGCACTGAAATCTCACTGAAATTGTTTTCTGGTGATGGCGTGTACAGGAAATAGAAAGCGTACCTGAAAAAAGTCTTGGACGGGAAGGAGACTGACTGAATCGCTTTTTGTCAAGGAGGCCGGCAACTACAACTCCGTATTTGCACTGAACCCGCTTATTGACTGACACAATGGAAAAATTGCACCTCTTCTACAACGACAATGTACTCCTCAAGGCTCCTCAGGGTGGAGAAGACATGCAGTAAAAAACCTGAGGTTAGTTGCTAGCTTGGGATTACCAGCTATTCCAACAACCTTATATGCAGTGATTAACAATACCTTTTACCTAAATATTCTGGATTGTTTTCCCTCTTAATTATATGGTACTTGCTGGCTGATACAGTCTATTATTAACACATTAGTTGTGCATAAAATGATCTACAAACCAAATAGCATAAAAACTTTCAACGGCCCTGTTTACATGTATTATGCCTGCATCTAACTATAGCATTTTAAGCATAAGCAGGTTGCCTGAATTATTTTGTTTCTTCACTTACAAGGGTCACAGCTCAACCAAACTCTGGGAAGGGCCACAACTCAACTACAGAGGCAAGGGTCACTAAGCAAGGTGTGTTCTCTGAGTGATCATGACAGTACACTATAGTTTATTATATATACCAGCTTATCACTACAGATGGGTCCTACCTTTTTATGTTGCAAAAAAATGATATGGGAATTAAAAATCATGTTGGAGTAACCTGTGCCACATTAGATGACCAATTCTATCTAGAAATTGTGCCTAATTGATGTTATTTGACACTGACAGTCTACAGTTTTTTCAAATCAATTTGTTACCCAACCTACATAGCATTTTTTTCGTTTCATTCGTAATGGCACGAGTGGGTGATTTAGTGTACTGTCACGGGTTTCATACCACTCTGAGCAGACAAATCCATTGAGGAAATTGACGTACTTGATTTTTACTGTTTTATGGACTCTTATATAGTATTGTTATCTTATTGAGCTATCCACTCTGATCAGACAAATCCATTGAGAGTTGCAGCTCTCTTGGAAACATCAGGAACTACAGATTTTGGATGTGATTTGTCCTCTGGGTTAAAATGTACAATTTGTTAAGTAGTCCTTTGTTTTTTAAAACATATGTTTCCAAGAGTAATGCACAGGCCAAATTATAATGCTGAAAGTGGAAAAGGTAAAATAAGAATAACATAATCTTTGGCTGGTAGATGATTTTTTCAATCCTGAAACTTATTGCTACATTGGCAATAAACGAGTATGCAATCACAATGCCTTAGATCATTGTTCAAATACTCCAAACAGGCAAGCCTTACTATACACACACAAAAAGATCAGAAAAGATACCTGAGAGGACTGATTGTTGATTCATTGAAAACAGAGGTGGACTCTGGGTTAAAACTTTGGGCAACTGAAGAAAAAATAGATGGCGCATTGGATGTTGGAAAACCATTATTTGCACCAAACTGGAAAGGATTACTGCTGTCACCAGTTGTAGTCTTCTTGTCACCAAATATGCCATTGTTTGCACCAAACTGAAAAGGTTTGCTGCTGTCATTAGGAGTATCCTTCTTATCAGCAAATATGCCATTATTTGCACCAAACTTGAAATGTTTACTGCTGTCAACAGGCGTTATCCTTCTTGTCACCAAATATGACATTATTTCCACCAAACTGGAAAGCTGGTTTACCGCTATCATCGGATGTGTTCTTCTTGTCAAACATACCTGGATATCATTGTCATAATAGATATGAATATATAGTAGATACGTCTGCAAGAAAACTTTGCAGTAAATGTAAACAAAGTATGACACAAACCAGTGAATAGGCATACCACTGAAATCTGGTGTTTTTTGCTGAGAAGGCGATGAAAAAAGGTTTGGTAAGCTTGAGTTCTGAAAATATGAAGAACTAAAAGCTGTAATTGGAGCCTTCTGCTTGTTATCTGGCAGATTAGACTTCTCATCCTTGACTGAGCTTGGGGATAAAACAACTGTAGATCCTGCTTGATTTTGCCTAAGCCAGTTGACAACATCCTTGAATTTTTCCTAATGAGCAACAATGGTATATGCATATACAATGAGAAATCTGACTAACAAACCACCTAAGAAATGATCAAAGATCAAACAGAGAATATTTTCCCTTCCCCTGGATCCCTGGCCGCCCCTCCTTCTCCCACGCGCGCGCCCACACCCGCCCTCGCGGCCGCCGTTGCCGCACCACGCCGCCAATGCCGCTGCCACCGGGCGCGGCCACCGCCGGTGTCCTCTCTGCCGCCCTCGCTGCGGACTGTGACAGATGATGTCCACAAATCCACGAAGGAAGAAACATCTAACCGAAAAACGAACAATAGTATCTTCATTCCCCTTATTTTGCATATTCGAGATTCAATATTAGCACAGAACAGTATACATGATTGGGTGGCTTCTTATTTTCCAAGATTTTATAAGCTTTTTGCTTGCGACACAAGAAGGGGTTGGGAAAAATTGAAAGTTGCTTAGCTGAAATTATGGATGACATGTCAGGAACACTGAATCAATGATGTAGCACAGGCATTGTGTCAGAACACAAATTATTCAATATATATTAACAATCCTATAAAATTTCAGAGATAAGCAACATTGTTAAAGGAAAATGTATAACAATTAATTAAGTCTGTAGTATTTGTACAGAGCAGGCCTACATTTTTCTCTCGAGCGTGCATGAGTTGTGTATCATTATATTAAGTAAGAAGAAAAAATACTGAAATGACGTTCAAAACCAACTATAATAAATGTGTGCTTCACATTATTAAACCAGCAACAAATTGATATATTACTATCAAGGGACCCACTTGGGTAACAATAACAGTTAAACAAATGGCAAGGAGCACATCCTTCATAGTCGAAACCAACTCCTTGTCTTTCTTTAAACGATGAAAACACAGAAAGTTCTGAGTTCCTAAGATCCTCTCTAATCTACGGAGGCATGCACCTGATACTGAAAATGATCTTACCAAATACCATGCCGTGGATTGGCCACCATAGAAACCTGCAAGACTGCTTGATACATCAAGGACAAGGGATCATTAACGAAAATGCACACAACTTAGCATAAGACCTACATATGAACAAGTAATAATTGGCTAATCATCTGGAAAAAAAGGCTGCGGCAACTGAAATTGCAATAACTCCATAGTTATACAAGTGTGGGATTTCAAACCTGTAGGAAGAGATGGCGCCATAGTAGCACGCTTATTAGTTATATCAGACTGGACCCTGCACGAAGACCTTAATATGCTCCCAGTTAAAATTCGCTATATCATGCATGCATCGGAAAGTCCCCCAGAATGATGTGGTAACATAATCATGCTTTGTTTTTTAAGGCAAAAAATAAAAAATAAAAAAATTGAAGGCAAAAATAATCATGCTTTGTTGATGGTGCATGCAGGTTACGAGGCCACGGCAAAAAGTAACAGAAGCTATCTTGAATCAGTCTTTCTAGAAGGAGGTTGGTTCGGTTCCAATATCTGACAACATTGATTCCTGGACTGACTTTAATGATCTAGGGTTGGCTGCATCCAAGACAATGCACTATCTATCATTATTCTAACCCTTTTTCGCTTTTCTTATATGCATAAAATAGAAAATAGAATTCACGTATAACATACCTGTAACCAATCAAGATGCATGAACAAACATATACCTCTTCCTTGGGCATGCTGTCCTTGGGCATGCCATTTCATCGAGCTCTACATTCTGTCAGTGGATGATAAGCCAACAAATGAATGCTCTCTGTAGCACGAAAGTAACATTTCACATTCAATCAAACTACGAGCTACAACAGACCCAACCAAGCTTTTTTTTCACTACAGTACGACACAAGCTTTTTTTCACTACAGTACGACACAAGTTTTTTTTTTTTCGTGTGCTAACCAAATTTCGCAGTTTCTAATACCATCAAGATAGTCAGTATAGTTATTAGCTAGGTCATGGCCATTCTAAATTTACAGTTTATCTCAAGTACTAAATTACAACATATCTCTACAGTATGACATGCATTTCATGCTAACCAAATTTCGCAGTTTCTAATACCATCAAGAATTCAGGATAGTCAGTATAGTTATTAGCTAGGTGCACTGCATGGTCAATGAAAATTAAAACTGAATGTCCTTGGTTTGAAATGCCAGTAGCATACATGGCCATTCTAAATTTACAGGTTATCTCGAGTAGTAAATTACCGCATTACTATCAGAAATTAGCTATTTAATAATTTAATAAAATTTATTAGTTTATCTTTTCAAGTAACTAACAAATACGGACCCTTCCTATTCAGAATTTCAGATCTGAGGAAGAGAGGGGAAAACGAAGGAAACACACCCTTGGGCCTGGAGGGTATAGCCCAGCACCGGAGACGTCAGTGGAGTCGCAACTCGCAAATCCCAGTCCAGCAGGCCCTGGTCAGTGGCGTGGACGCGAGGTTGACTCCGCCACCTTTGAAGTGAATCCAAGCCAGGGACTGTAGGGACGCCAAGGGCCATGGAGACAAAGACGCGGTGGTGGCGGAGTGGTCTGAAGCCGGCGCGAAGCGTGCCGACCACCATTAGTGCTGGCGCTGACGACGGAGGCGACATCGCCAGGCGAATCAAGGGCCGCCGCGGGCAGCGTCGGCGCGGCCACCTGCGGGTCGGCGCGTGCAGCGGAGAGGGGCACCTGGGGCCGGGCGCGAGCAGCGTCGGTGCAGCCACCTGCTGGTGGGAGCGGGCGGCGTCACGGTCAGCTCCGGGTGGGCGCGGGCGGCGTTGGCGCGGCGAGCTGCGGCCGGGCATACCCCTCCGTCCCATTCTCGCCTTCCAAGAAGTCAACGTTTTCAAACCGTCGGTAATTTTATATTAAAATATATAAATATTTACGCTAAGTAATTAAGTATCATTAAAAAGATCTTTAAAGTCTATTTTTTTAATAAATTTATTTGAAGATATAAATGTTGCACGTATTTTCTACAAACCTAATCAAAGTTGGTAAAGTTTGACCAGGCACGCACTCGTAGTGACATCTAAAAAGGGACAGAGGGATGCGGGTAGGGGAGGCGGAGGGCGCCGGCGGCGCAGCTCCTCCACGGGATTCGATGCGCGGGTAGCAATATTTTTAAGTTTATTCATGTACAGATATAAAAATACCTCATAACTTGGGTTTGAGTTAATAACCTAAACAATTATACTAATTTTTGGGTTTAGTTATTTAATTCTACAAAACAAATTTAAAGATTTGATTTTGATTTAATAGTATGTTTAGCAACATTTAAATTTATTATATATATACATTTATAGAGACGGAAATGAAATATTCTTTTTATATTGTATATATTTAAATGGTATGTTTAGCAATATTTAAATTTATTATATATATTTTTTTATATAAATCTAAAAAGAACAAATATAAATAGAATTTTATATAGATATATATCATTCCAATTTTGCATCAACGACATCCATGGTTCTACCTTAATCATTTAAAAAAATATGATTTAATCTTTTCTAAGTATGTTTGTACCTTCATCATTTCAAAAAATAACATATTTTTATTCTTCTTTTATATGTCTCGATGGATACTTCAGATACAAAGATTCGAATGAGCCTATTGATATTTAGGAGGTATCGTGCAAACAGAAGCTTCCAAGGAGCATGTGGATACTTTAGATGTGAAGCTTTCTAAGAATATTATACAATCGAAATTCATTGAAGAACATGCCCCTACGGTGCAATTACCGATACCGATGAGCCACCTTATGAGAAGGAAAACTATAATACGGAGATGATAGGACCGCATCGGTATCGCAACATGTGATACAGTACGACCAATATGAACGATACTAATGTGACAAGATGGTATGAGCGATACCATCCTTTACACTCTCATGTGTACAGGATGGTATGAAGATGTAGTAGAACTTAGTCGTGGATTTATTGGCGCATCGAAATAAATGGATAGCAAAGATATTTTCCAGCCACTAAAAACATTATCTTAGTCGAATTACGTAAAAGCCCATAAAATAGAGTTTACATACCAACGAAATCTATGATTGATTGTGTTACTTTCAAAAAACTTGTTAGAATTAAATATTACTTTAATATCATTGTTTATTTTTATAGTGTTGTTATCTTATCATGCGATCCATGTTTTCGTATAAAATTTAATTTATCCCGTAGCAACGCACGGGTATTTAACTAGTATGAGTGATTAAAATCTAAGAGACAACTAAATTTGAGAAATCAGGTTTTAGTCGGGTGACTAAGAAGCCGAATAGGACTTGTCCACATCATACGGCCCAACGAGAAACAAGAGTCCAGCACCAGCCCAAAAATCCATCCCACCGTGACTTCGCTCAAAAAAAAAAAAAAAAAAAAAAAAAACCCACCTGAGTCTCCACGGCCTCTTCTCGACACAAGAACACGAAACCTAGCGTCGTGTTCGACCTCGACAGGTGGCGGCGCAATTCGGCCGAGCACACCTGACCGGCGGCGCGACTCTTCCTCCGAGCCGTCGAGCGTCAAGCCCCCGACTCCTCGAGACCTCGAAGCTCTAGCGGGGGTCCAGCTCCGGGTGCCGCCTCTTCACTGCAGCACCATTTTTTATTACCGAAAATTTTCGGATTACCCGATTTTTATTACCGAATTTCGGATTACCCGAATTAACCCGAACGCCCACTCTGTTTCCGTCCCTCGGAACCTTCTAGACGCGGACCAAAGAGAACCTCGGCGCCCACCGCCAGCCTCAGCATCTGTGCGCGAAGGCGAAGTAGGCAGGCTCGGGTTCTAGGGGCGGCGGCTTTGCTCGCCCGGTATGGACCAGAGGAAGGCCATCTTCCGCGCGAAGCTCCGCGAGACCAAGGAGAAGCAGCAGCGGCGCATCGACCCCGCGCTCGTCAGGTCCTCCTTCGACTCTCTGTCTCGATCCGTGCCTTCGATTTGGCTCTCGATTATCTGTCGCAATCCTGGCGCTAAGTTCGCTCAGTGGCTGGGATGCCTGCTGCACCTGTACAAGTTGTAACCCTAGGGCATTTGGGTGAACATGAACAGCCGTCACGAATTCTGATTAGTCGTGTGCAAAAAACTAGGCTTCCTACCAATATAGACTACTTCCGAATTACAGCTTGCATTATCATGGTTTGGACTCTTAATAGCTATGTTATTTTGCTCCTGACGTGGTATCGAGATTTTAGTTCGACTGGATTCCAGCATTCTGCATCTGTTCATCGAAGTTTTAGTTCGAGTGGATTCCAATATCCTGCATCTGCGCGTCATTTAGTTTTTCCGCACAAAGGCTGTCATAGATTTTGAGAGCATAGATTTAAGAAACACTGTAAATGCGTTTCACATTGAACTCTGGAGCGCTGAGAGAATCAGGATCTTAGTTAAGAAATTCTACTATTACTATGAACTATGATTCTATGAGACGTCAAATTCACATCTTAAATTTTCATAATCTTGTGCAGGTATAACAAATTTGATCAGCTGATATGCAGATTATGCAAAACTATGAGACATCAAATTGACATCTTAATTTTACATAACTTTGTGCAGGTACAACGAATTTGATCAGCCCATATGCAGAGTATGCAATATTACGCTGAAGTCTGAAGCACTTTGGCCAGCACACCAAGTGTCACGGAAGCATCATGAGGTAAGAAAGCTTTGCCTGTGTTAATTGATTTACACTTTTGAGTTGGTGTTTATGGCTGTTTGTTAGAAAAAAACACCTGACCGAATGTTTTGCTGCAGCGATACAATACATTGCTGTGTAATCTTATCCTATATAAAACTAAGTCCTTTCCATTACTTCATTTTTAAAAAGATTAGACACTTTTCAAACAAAAAAGAGGATTAGACAAAGCTATGTAACAAATACCAGACATGGTGGTTTCCGCTGCTTGTTTTGCTAGTTCCTTATGAAAACTGAACAGTGCTAGTACAAATACATTTTTGATTCTTTTATTGTTATGAATATTTTGATCTGTTCAATCTGAAACCCTTCTAGCATTTTCGGAAACCATTCCCTTTTCAGATTTTGTTTCTGCTCACTATCAGATCAGATAGTGTACATTTGATTCCATGGGAACTGCAAGCACATGATTTCTATGCTGACTTATTTAATTATGTCTTTTTAATTGCTCTAAGAATAGGCTTATGGTTTATGAAATCACAGTGATATACTGCGTTCAAAGTGTATTTGCTCTTGAAGCTGAAGGTCCCTCTGCATTATTACTTCTGAACTGAGGTTGTATTTTGATCACAGGCAAAAAGCCGCCGCTGCTGCTAAGGCTGCAACAGGTGCAGGATATAGAGGCAACAGTGGCAAGCAAGAGCAACCATTGGAGTCTCAAAAACAGAAATCTTCCACACTACCTACCAATTTTTTTGATAATCAAGGAACTAAAAGGCAAAGTGATGGTGAGAATACCTAATGACCTCCCTTGCTGCAAATAGCGCAAAAATCACTGGTCTGTAGTATCGCCGAGACATTTACATATATTATCATTCTCATGCAAATAAAAAACATTTCTTATTTTGCTTTTGAGCTTACATTTGATTCCTCCATTTGTTCTGCCACTTCTCCAGTGTTTGCCTTCCATTATGTTTTTTGTTACCTCTGTGTGCACTGCGCAGACACCATGTTAAAATAAAACTTTGCGGGGGGAAAGATTGCCCCCATGGCATTTCTCTCAGAAACCATGTTTCTGTAGAGTTGTGCATTATACCTATTCAATTTTATCTTCAAATGAACCATCTGTATAAAATTGTCATTTTCTTCTTCTCTTATTTAAATCTACCAATAAACTGTAATGTCCTTCCTAGCTGTACATGCTAAATCATTAAACCTATCAGTCTACCACAGTGTATTTATTAAATGAAACATGGTGTAGGATTTTAATAGACCATGAAATTGTTTTAGACATGGTGTAAGATTTTAATACATCATGAAGTTGTTTTAGTTTTAGAATGTTTTACCTACAATGTCTAAGTATAATGTTTTAGTTATTCTGTTTTCTGTACATTGTCATATCAACGTCTAATATAATGCACATGTGTTTTCCATATAGCTTTCTACCTGTAGTGATATGGTACAGTAAAATGTAAAATGGCTATTTGTTAGCGCCCTAGTGAACTCAACAGTTTTTGTGAACATCAATGCCCTGATATAACAACTTTGATTTCTAGATACTGGTTCTGAGGGAAGATCTGTGCGCCGTGAAGTTGCTGTTGTTCAACCGAAGACCATAGAAGCAAGTACCGGTAAATCATCTGTTAGGATGGATCAAATGTCAAAGAAAGGGAGTCAAAGCAATACCAGTGTCAAAGGAACCCTTCCAGGGAATTTTTTGACTATGGAGAAGAAGATGAAGCTCCAGCTCCAGCTCCAGCTCCAGTTCCAAAAGAGCTTAGTGCATCTCAAACTGTTGCCAGTTCCATTCACACGAAGGTGAAAGGCGTCCCTGATGGCTTCTTTGATCACAACAGAACTGGCAATGGCATGCAACCCAATGAACCAAGTTCAGAAACTGCTCAAATAAAAGGATCCTTGCCTGAAGGTTTCTTTGATAACAAAAAGATGCAGATCTCCGTGCACGTGGTATCCAACCTCAAAAGGTTGACATGAAGTAAGTTTTAGTGTCCATCTCTTGCTAGGATTATATTCAGAATTCATGCATAACCATTTTTACTAGACTACCTGTTTGTCATGTATTGTCCTGTTCATTTGACAATTTTACATTCTGTTCTCATGACTCATGTAGTCACTAGTTAGGATTGACAGATTATACGTTGGAGTTTGGATAGCGTTTTATGATCATTTTATTGACATTTCCACACCCATTTTGTGTTTGTGCATCTGTCAGTAAAATATTATCTGCTGTCTGTACACTGCCATTATCATGTCGATTCATTAAAAATCTTGTGCAGTGATGCATACAAAGAATTTGAGAAGGAAATTCAGGAGGATTTGCAGGAAGTTGATGACCGCCTTGAAGAGGAGGAGGTTAGGCTAATTTATATATTCTACATTATATTCTAACAGTGAAAAGGACATTTACCTACCCATTATCAATGTTCCTGACTGCTGATACGAGCAAACTTTTCCCTTTTGCTGTAGATTGATGCTGCTGCTGAGAGGGAGGAGTACTTGACTCTAGAGCAACAGTAAGATACTTCTCCACATCCTGTTAGATTTTGAAAAACTTGTGTACCAAAGTGAAGGTTTTTACCGTGGCCATCCTTTTATTTTTTCTACACAGGGAGTACAGGCAGCAAGTTGATATGTTGAAGAAACAGCTAGTAGAGTCAAAAGCCGCCCGCACTGCTAAGTTAAATAGCAAACCTGTCGGTATGGATGCTGAGTCCAGCAGCAGCGACTCATCGAGCGATGAAGAGGATGACAGCACAGATTTTGCTGTTGACTGGAGAGCACAGCATTTGAAATGATGTAAACAGCTTTTCTAACTGGAGTGAACTACCGTGGAAGGAAAGTTAGAACCTTCAGCATCCCAGCATTATCGAGAATTCTAGTCCAGTTCTTCATTTTTTACATGAAGAAAACACTATAGTTTACACCTTTCGTCTCCCACAGCAGTAACCAGTTCCCATCTTTCTGTGTAGCACCCATTGGCAACTTTGTATACTCACCGGAGTTATGAGTCTTCTGACTACCTGAACCCACTGCGAATCCCTTAACTGATTGAGGAACCTCTTGTTGTACGTAGCACATTCTGACCAACAGTTTAACTTGAATCAAGAAATTTACATGTTGCTCGTGCATTTCAACCTTTTGCTGTCGTGACGAGAATTATTGACTATCTAGTGTTGATTGTTGGATGGTTGAAGGGACGCCGCCGCTTGTGCAGATTGCCCGCCTTGTGCATTCTTCAACGCTTGTCACACCTACGCTGCTTATGTCTATCTAGTGTTTCCTTCTCTGAGCGATTATTGACCATGTTTCTTTGTCTGAGTGTTGACTGACCAAGTGACGGTGCCCTTGTTCTGTAAGAAAAAAAAAAATCGAACTTTGGCGGGTAAAGATGTAAGCAAGGACTGAACGAGAAAATACAATTGATAATGATGATAGCTAGGTACTTATGAGTTGTTAAACGGGGTAAAATATTTTTTTGAATTACACGACGATTTTTTTGTGCATAATAAGAGAGCCTTTTCTTTACAACACATAGTAGGAGAGTTAACGTTAGCATAGGGGGCGTTTTGGTATTATAAAAAGAATTTTTACAATAATTGGAGAAAAAATTGATGGTTCACAGCGACAAGATAAGTTCAATATGGCCTAGCAGTTAGCTTAAAGAAGTCGCTGTATTTCTGGTGCCTGCTGGGTGAAAAAAGGCATGGAGATTACAGAATAAATAGCCAGTCAAATGAATAAGAACTAGAGGTAGTAAATATGATGGAGAGTCTCCACACACTTGCACTCAACCAATTGAAGTTGAACGAACTGAAAAATCATCCTTAACCCATGCTTGCGGCTTATAGATACAGTCCTATTTTACTGCTACCCAGGTGTGCCTGACATGAACAAGCTTTAGACACCCCCCCGAATAATATCACAATTATTATTGATGTCTCATGTATTTTTTTTTTCATTTTCTTTCTTTTCCTTTTTTTTTTTTTGTCGGTGACTCATCACTCATGTTCGCTTCCAATTCCAGCCTACTGCAGCGTGGGACTAAAAAGCATTGTGTTGTTGTTGTTTACACTCTAATAATAATTAATAAAGCAATAGTTACCTCTAATATGTCGTTTATTGCTTTTGGAGAGCCAGCTTAACATCAATAGAATCAAGAGCTCCACTTTCATAACCAACAATAAGTTCCTCCATGCTGGAAAATATCCTGTACAAAGGTAACTGAAGCAATTAATAATTGAATATAATCATGTTATAACATTTAAGCTTTCAGTACTATAACATACAGTTCTAAATGCTAAGGTGACTTACAAAATAAACCTTTTGCATACACAACACAATAGACCTTTCACAAACACGTTGAAGTAGAAAAGAAGCAGAGGAAAGGTTATGATTGCTATGGAAACATCGCAACGACCTATTCAAGGTTTTGAGAAAAATTGTGGACGGAACTCATCTTTGGTTCCATGCTTCTTCGAGCATCTCCAAGAGCACCCCTATCTAACCTCCTAGTCAAATTTAAGATTATAACAGCAAAAATCACCCTCCAACAGTCCCCTCAAATCAACTCCTAATTTAGTTGCATCCTAAATCACCTCCCTCCCCTCAAATCTGGGGATGATCTTAGAGCCATATGGGTTGGGCTTACACCCTTAGCTTTGGAGTACGACTCTGTATCTCATAATTGGCGCCAATGCAGGTTTGACATAGGTATGTTGAAATGGGTTTTTCTAATGTAGCATTCGTATTAGGTCCTCCTTTGCATAGTTTGAGTGAAAGACGTTTACTTGTTATTCCCTTCCTTCCGAACAACCTCCAATTTTCGAAACCATGGGCACAAGAGACTTTATGTACTCCAAACATGGGTTGTATACTGCTATCCTCGGAGGACAGGAAGCACTATTTATCTTTTCATTTACATCATCCTGCAATATCATTTTTTGAGAATAGAAAACATTGGTCAGCAAAGCTAAAAAGTAGCTCAAAAAGTTAAAAGAATTGTTTTCTACCAAATATGTACACATTTATATCTTTATAACCACTTACCTAAGGAATTTACAAAGAGTAAGCAGCTGAACTAGTGAAGCCAAACCTTACAACAATTTGAGAACTATTATGAACCTTACAACATTAGGATCTATGCTACAGAAGTATGGCGACATCGATGAAGATGTTAGACATAGAATCGCAGCGAGGTTGGCTAAAGTGGCGTCAAGCTTCCGGCATCCTATGTGACAAAAGGGTGAAAGGTCCTAATGGCTAGGGGGTGAATAGCCTATTAAAAATTCTTGCAACAACACTAAACAAACAGATTAGACAATAAGATGGCGAAGCTAAATAAGCGGTGCTACTAGCTATCTAAGCAAGCCACAAGTCAATTGTAATATCTCTAATCACAAGCAAGGTCTAGGTAAGCTAGTTTACTCCTAGGTGAACTAGCAAGACTAACTAATTTACCACTAGGAGCTAAACTATTCTAATCAAGCTAACAACCTAAGCAAAGCTACACAAGATATATCAATGTAAATACACGAGGAGTGATCGATATACCGACGCGTCGATGTGTAGAGGTGGAAGCCAATCACCGTGATCAACTAGAAATCTCCAACGAGCACAACAAGGTTGACACGATGATTTTTCACCGAGGTTCATGTGCTTGCCGGCACGCTAGTCCCGTTGTGGCGACACACTCACTTGGCGGTTGCTAAGCAATGGCGGTGCCAAATCCCCGGTGGGAGCTCAAGCAAACGATCACAAGAGAGGGTCCAACAAGCCCGCGAGCAATCCACTAGTGACGCCTTTTCGCGAACCTCCCGCGGGGGTAAGGCTCAACCCCTCACAATACCACCGGTGTGGCCTCGAACAAGCTCCAATCGAGCTCAACACCACCTCTTGCTCCAAGCCGCTAGGGAACCAGGCAAATTCCCAAGAGGAACAAGATCCCGGCTTCTCCAAGGATGAAGTGCCTCTAGATGCAAAACTATCAAGCAATGCACTTCTATCACTCTCAATCTCACTCAAGAATCGAAGTTAGAGTGAAGAGATGAGTGGAGAGGAGTCTCACAAGCTCACAAATGAGTTAGGCTGTTGAAAATGTGCAAAAGACACCTCAAGGACCGGCCAAGCCACTATATATAGACCCCAAGTCGAAATAGAGCCGTTGGTCCAAAACATCCCCTCTGGGCGCCCTGCGCGGGGCGCGCGCCCCACGCCCGACGCGCCCAGGCCGGCAAAACCACGGCGCCCGAGCCAGCGCCCGGCGCTGCGTTCGGCGGGGGCCCTCCCCGACATGCTTACCGGGCTTGCGTGCGGTGGCCGGACGCGTCGGTAATCGCGTCGGCGCCCCGTTGACTTCGTCTTGTTGGATTTCGCTTGAACTGCGCCGGCGCCAGACTGATCGGACCGCGTCGTCGCGAAAGCCGCCGGACGCGGCGTCGGCGCCGATTCAAGCTTCTCCACTGCGGGCCAGCCGCCCGGCGCCACGCCTTCTCCGGCGCGGTTTTTGAAGCTCCTCTTCATCGCCCGGCGTCGACGTCTTTCCATCTTTCCAAGTTTAAACTTCTTGTCTCAAGTTGCCAACACTTCGAAATGTGTCCCGTGAGCACGAGTGTTACCTTGCCGCGATCGGTTAGACAAGACGAAGTTAGTGCTCTCAATCCTAAATGCATATGCAAGTCAATTGGACCTATAAGCACTTCACCAAAGGATTGTCGCGGCATATCCCCCTCTTGATAGTTGGCTATCTATCCTATAATGTGATCACACGCTCTATCGTGTCTTGATCACCAAAAAGAAAAACCCTATCAAGATACCTTTGCCTTGATCTCCCGGTTTCCTCAAGCCGATCACCGAAGCTTGACGATCCATCATGTCCACCATCATTGTCCATGTTATGATCATCATGCTCCTTGTCATCCATCTAATCCTATCTCATAAGTCACACTTAGAGCAAAGGATTAGTCAACAAGCGTGTCATCAATTTTCAAAACCAAACATGAGATTTCGAGAGGGTGCCACGAAGCTAAAAGGGAAGTTCTATAGGACAGCGATTCGCCCTACGATGCTATATGGTGTTGAATGTTGACCTACAAAAAGGCGACATATCCAGCCGCTAAGCGTGACTAAGATGCGTATGTTGCGTTGGTTTTGCGGGCATACTAGATGGGATAGAGTTCGGAATGAAGATATTCGGGATAGGGTCGGGGTGGCTCCTATCGAGGAGAAATTGATTCAACATTGGTTGAGATGGTTTGGACATGTTCAACGGAGGCCTCCCGAGGCGCCGGCGCGTAGTGGAGTTCTAGAGCGGGTAGATAATGTAAAGAGAGGTAGAGGTCGACCTAGACTGACTTGGGACGAGGCGGTTAAGAGAGACCTTAAGGAGTGGAATATCTCCAAGGATTTAGCTTTGGACAGGAGCGCTTGGAGGCTAGCTATCAACGTGCCTGAACCATGACTTTGTTTCCTTTTCTATTTACCCTATCTTTATCCTTTTGTCTTGTGTCTTTTTACGTTCTTTTGTACTGTTTTATATGGGTTTCATCTCTAGCCTACCCCAACTAGCTTGGGACTAAAGGCTATGTTGTTGTTGTTGTTGTTATGAACCATAGTTCATATGGGAGATAAAGGGATAATGGCGCCAGGGTATTTGCCTGACTGCCCAAGCATAGGTGACATTGAAGACAATAGGGAGGTGAGGTTAGAGGGATAATTTCATTCTTGTTCATTGCCTCCTCTTCATAAGCTGATTACAGAATATATAGAGCATCCCAGCCCTCTGGGCGTCCAGCTCTGGCCCTTTCGTTTCTCTCAACATTAATCACTCTCTTATTACTCTAATCCCTTCCCCATAAGTCTTAATTGTTGCTGGTTACATTTGGTACCTCCTGGGAGACCGAACTGGCCCTTTCGGCCACATCTCGAGCCTTGGTATAGTACTGCCGTCCCCCCATGACATCTCCCCCTCCCTTGAGGACCAACTCATCCTCGAGCTGCAGTGCTTGATAGAGAATGAGGAAGGTGGTACGTCGTCCTGGATCCCACGGGAAGAGACAAAAAGCTAGCTTCAGGATATACCAGCGCACTAGTATGTTGGACCTGTCTAGCACCAAGGTAGGTGCCAAAACAAATGTGATGGACACCGCCGTCAGAGCTTGTTGCTAGCTTGTGCTGGTCGTTCGCTACACCGGGAGGCCACATACTCAGATCCCTACGTTGATTGGAGTCGTAGGACATGTAGGCGAGCCCGAGTGGTTGAACATGCAGGTAGCAATTTGTTGCAGCGACATGTAGAGCAACATGCACATCTTCCGCATCATCCGCCGCACAAGGAAACCTCGCCCTGCTGCCTGCAGGCGCACCGCTGCCCGGTCCTCCAGTGATGGCCACGTGATAGCACGTGAGAAATCAGCCAGACGCTGCACCCCACGGATAGATTGCACCCGCTGGTGTGCTAGGAATCCATGTGCAACTGCTTGTAGGCATACTGCCGCCAGACATTCACGCTCCTCCGGTGATGGACACAGATAGCCCTGGAGACCACAGCAAGGTGCTTCTCCCCATGCAGGGACTGCACCCGTTGGCATGCTAAGAACCCTCGCGCTGCCGCCTGAAGCCGCACCGCTGCTTGGAGTTCATGCTCTGACTTCTCCAATTGAGCATGATAGCGGTTGATCATCACGATGACGCGATCCATGTCCTCTTGGAGATGGCGGATCCCATCAGCAAAGTCGGTGGTCACAGTAGGGGGCGATCCGAAGCACAAGTGTAGCAGCTTGGTGAAGTGAAGCCATGTCAGGGTGATAAAGGGATAATGGCACCAGGGTTTCTGCCTAACTGCCCAAGCATAGGTGAGATTGAAGACAACAGGGAGGTGAGGTTAGAGGGATAACTTCATTCTTGTTCATTGCCTCCTCTTCATAAGCTGATTATAGAATACATAGGGCGTCCAGCTTTGGCCCCTTCATTTCTCTCAACATGAATCACTCTCTCATTACTCTAATCCCTTCCTCCATAAGCCTTAATTGTTGCTGATTACAGCTGGTACCTCCTGGGAGACCAAACTGGCCCTTTCGGCCACATCTCGAGCCCTAGGACAGTGCTGCCGTACCCCCATGACAAGAACTCTTTTTTGCAGAACAGGGATTTTTAGTTTCATATTAATTGGCAACCTAATAATTACAACCTCCTAAAAGTGCCAAAAAAGACCCTTAGGCACTACCTTGTTAAAAGAAACACTATGATTTATTTGGACAGTAAAATATAAAGAAGAACTTTTTGTGTGTGCGTGCGCACACGCGTGTGCTGTGGGAAGAGGGGGGCTAATTGGTCTGCTCTCCATTTCCAAGATTTGTATAGGCTCAATGTTCACAAAGTAGCTTCATAATAACCAATGTGTTACAAGAGGCGCTTTCTGTCCTCCCAAACTATTGAATTGAAACAATTTATGCAAGCTCAGACTAGAAATGCAAAATGATACTGACTATCTGTTGTGGTGATATGACTCTTAAACTAGTTACCTCCTCATCTAACATGAAGATAGTCCATCCTTGATATCTCTTGTCCTGGACGTTAGGACCTTCTAGTAAATTAGGTAGCATACCTGTAAGTCACGTTAACGTTAGGACCTTCTAGTAAATTAGGTAGCATACACGTAAGTCACGTTAAGGATACTTGTGGATTCCCCGCGTTGCCGCGGTATGAAGGAGAATTCTATGAGTTACAATATTACTATCATCCTCCTATTCTTTTTCTTTCTTCTTTTTTTCCTTTTTTTATTTTTCTTTTTTTTTTTTTTTCTCTATACCAACGGGTACCACTTATAATTTTATCAAAATATATCCATATGAGATCTTGTTTTAAAGGATTTATTAAAATGAATTTAATGGTGTAATCGAAATTTGATTTATTATTTTGGTTCATGAGTTATAATCTTTTTTTTATGCCCATAGACATGTGGGGCATGTTGATGGCGTGGCGCAAGGAAGGGTTAGTGAGCTGGTGAGGTGGGATGCTAGTGGGGTGTTAGTGGGATGGTGAGGTGGCATGTCGAGAGAATTAGCTAGTGGGGGTTCCAAACATAAGTTTTATAGATATGACATGGCATATCACCACTCTGAAAAATAGCAGCTCTCCACCATCAATCCTCCGAGACCAACTCAATTTTCTCCCATGAACCATTTGAGTCAATGGACTGTATGGAGTTGCATGCACCGACCAGTTCAATCGAAAAGCTTGTTGATAGGGAGAGGTGGGAAATTCACTTCAACAAATTGGTTTGATAAAAACTTGAGATAAGGGGTATGTGCCAAAAAAAGGTCTCATAAGTAGTTATTAACACGTAAGCACAAACACAAGAAGTTATCATAAAAAAACTAGATAAAACGCAAGCATTAGAAAGCAAGCAAACATAAAACACATGGGGTCTGAATAAGGATACGGTGCAGCAAAATAGTTGGTTTATTCTCCTTATATTGCCATCACAGTAATCTTTAGCTAGCATGATGATTTCTCGCTGATCTATGTTGAATTGCCATGAATAAATATTTCTCAGTCCTCAGTTGAGTCTTGACCCTATTTTAACTCTAAGTTGAGAGGTTTTTATCCTTCTTGGCATCATAAAGTATTGACAAAGCTTTTCCTTTTCTAGCTAAACAAACTGCATCAGGAGAAGATCTGGTGGATGTTTTTGTGGTTCTTCACTGTATTGTGCCCCTGAGCTAAATAGTGCATGTACTTCACACGATGAGAGGGTTAGTCATAGCGATCCTTTTCTTTTTGCTATTTAGGTGGATATTTTTTGGTAGGGATAGTTTATTATGAACTTTTCTTGCCCTGCCGAAAGAAGCACAAATAAGGAAAATTGAGGTTTTGCCAAGCACGTATTAAAGAAAGTGAGGAGAAACTAATGCTCCTGGCCTAGAATGTTAGAGATCATGCGCAAAAATTAGACTCTGAGCTTCTGGGTCGGAAGTCAACTTAGAGGAAGCACTACTGGGTACAAACATACTTGAAAACTGGAAATGATATCTGGCAATACTCTAGAGAACGATTAGTGCAAGGCCTAATGAACGTCATTCAGCCTTGGAGCTATTGGTAAGTCGCCAACCGAATCACCACACATTGTGTCATTGATGACATGTCACACATTATTTACTTGTTCCTTGGACGTTCTTTGCATGAGTTTTTTTGACACGGAGGTTCCAGATAACATGTACGAACGTGGAGGAATCGTGGGGCTTCAACAGGTAACAACATGCACCATATAAAGAACCACGTATTTATGGCTGCTTCTTGTTGAGAATCCGTCGTAAAACCACGAGCCACAAGGCACACAAAGAAGGTACAGAGAGAATGTTGGGAGGAATGAGGGTTCTCTATTATTGAATCACTTTTATGGATGCCTTTTATAATGGGGGCTTGCCCCTATTTATAGGGAGAGGCTATGGGTACACTCCCTAATTATCTTCTCTAAATATTTCCTCCCTAAATATATCCACTACACTCTAGAGACTTCTTTTCTTTACTAGAGTCCACCATACTCTAGACTTTTCTCTTATTCCCTAGAGTGCTAGATTTTTTTCTCCTTGCTTTGAGATTCACCCACACACATGGTTTCACAACACTTCGCTCCATTTAGACCTTTTTGGTATATGAGATGAAACCTCTAATTTGATGTTTAACTTGTTCTAATGAAAATCCGAACCTAATAGAATAGTGTTTTTGCAGACTATGTCATGGGACCTATAAATCGGAGCTTGTCGTGTTTTTACAAGTTCCGAAGTTTACGTAGAGACTTCTCTGTAATTTCACCAATCTAATGCATCACTTGCAATAAGTTGGAATATAATCTATGTGTGTGCTTCAAGCACAATACATAATGTAGGAGGAATGGCTAAAATCTTATATTATAGCCTCATTTACAGGAAACATGAGAACATGCATTTTACGCATGATTGATAAGTATCATAATGTTTAGATTTTTAGATTACATCCATATATCATATTGTCTTGTATACGCTATCTTGTGTCTTTCACTTAAAATATTGTCTCAACATCTCATTTAATATTGTCTCAACTATACGACATCTCATTTAGTACTGTCTCCTTGAACATCATTATCTTGTATGTATTCGGGTACAATTTATAATGTTGTTCTTTCTGTTTCCTAGATTTGAAGATACGTTCTTTAGAAAGGTTCTACCTCTGGTTAACACAAGTGTTGTTCTAAGGCTGCTCTTGTCTCGCACTCGCCATATGTGGCATTCCAGTTTTCTATATACTTTAGTAGTACATAATATCTAGAGATACGAATCATTATTGATGAAGTAGGATGCGGTCATTATAACCTCTCCATTAGTCAAGATCACAAAGTTATTACGCATTTGTAGCTAAGATCACAAAATTGAGAGACCGACAAGAGGTTGTAATCAAGATTGTCAACTAGCAACACTTTTGATATGCTCTTTTCTTGTGTGATTGCAATCTTTCCAAGCCCAAAAACATTTCCTTTCTTGTCATTGCCGAAAGTGATAGATTCATATTCATCAATGCCTTTGATGCTAATTGATTTGAACATATGAGAATCCCCGGTCATGTGTTGAGTGCACCCACTATCAAGTATCCAATGCTCTCCTCCTGCACGATAATTGACCTACAGAAAGAGATCAATTCTTCAAGTACCCAAACTTGCTTGGGTCCTTCAAGGTTAGTCACCAAGCTCTTTGGTACCCAAATGACTTTCTTTTTTGAGCTCATCCATGGTGCACCAATGAACTTAACATGAACACCATTGTTTTCCTTTACAAAACCTGTCCCTATGAGGGACAAAAGCGGGCTTGCCTCCCTCGATGCCCTCGTAAGCTTCTTCTAGCTTCTTCCAAATATCATGGGCAATCTCAAGTGACTTGACTTGCTTTCGAACACCTTGTCATTGAAGGCTTCATGGAAGGTGCTCATAGCAATGTCATTGGCTTGAAGTTTCTTTTCTTCGACCAGTGTTGGTGACTCTTGATTAGCCACTTCAAACTTGTTCTCGGTCACATTCCATACTTCTCTATTGATTGACTTGAGATGTGCGGTCATCTTCACCTTCCAATAGGCAAAATTGGTGCCATCGAATGGAGGTGCCTTCTTGGTGTTGTTGATATGCAAACTCAACGTCATTTTGTCACCGTAGGTTGTTAAGCCACTCAAAAAACGGTGCCTCGACTCGATACCACTGAAAAGGTCCTAATGGCTAGAGAGGGGGTGAATAGCCTATAAAATTTCTACAACAACACTTAAACAACACCGTTAGTAAATAAGATGGTGTAGCGTAACAAGCGGTGCTACAAGCTAACTATGGCAAGTCACCTAGCAATTCTAGCAAAACTAATATCTCTAACCACACACAAGAGCTAGGTTGCTAAGTTACTGTGAACACCCCTGGTGTTAATCAACTAAAATTTTGCCATGTCATCATGATCATCGCAAAGCATGCATGATTAGAAAATTTGAAATGCATCAAATTAAAATAAGTTTATATTTTAGAGAATTGTTTGTGCTTAAGAATTTTAGAGTGATTTAATTTTGAAGTTATGTTTTTTTATCCTAAGTGTGTTGTTGGATGATGGTTTGATAGTATGGGTTGGGAATCTGAAATTTGAATCAAATTCAAGTTTGAATTGAACTTCGAAAACCCTAATTTCTATTCTCTCTTTTACCCCCTTTTTCCATAATTCAAAATCTAAGCAAAATTTGCAAAAACTTCCAAAAAGCCAAGTTGTAGATCTTGTTTTGATGTACAAAAGATATGTACAAAGTTTTTTGAAGTTTTTGAATAAATTTTAAAGTAATTTTGAATTCAAAATTCTCCCATTTTGACCCCATTTCAAAAAGTCATATTTAGAGGCCGAATTTGAAAATTTTCCAATTGTGAAAATTGTAGATCTTGAAAAATTAGGCTAAGTTACTTTTGGAGTTTTCAAGATTGAGGTGAGAATTTGATCAAATTCAACAAGTTAGGGTTAAAGTGCTACAGTGAACGAGGGGGATTCCTGTTTCCCCTCCATACCGGCCCCGGCGTCGCCGCGTCGTCTCGCGACACCGACTCAATCATCGACCACACGGGCGACTCGCGGCTGGCGGCGCATCCCGCCCTCTTCTTTCTTCCTTTAAGTCAAAGCCGACGCCATTCTTCTCCTTTCTTCTTCCTCCATGTTTTTGCCATCGACACACCATTCCTCAAATTGGTCGCGCCACTATCTCCGCCCGCTCCCTTGCATCATTTGACCTAGCTCTAGTCGAGCCTTGTTGCCGGAAACGCCCTTGTGCCATTTTCTTCGCGGCTGCCGGCAAGCGCGCCCCGCCCGCGATCCACCTCAGTCGTCAACCCATTCGGTGAGCTCAACCTTGCCATCCACGGTGCATGGTCGGCTCGTCAATTTTGCGGGAGACACGCCGGAACACGTCGGCCGGCATCAACCTCTCCGCGCCCTGACACAAACCCGTTCGCGACACCAACCACTTGCCGCTCCGTGACACCTTTTGCGTTTAATTTGTTTAGGCGCCACGACGGACTTCATTGGTGCCCTCATCTTCAACCTATTGACACGAAACCGGGGCTTCAACCGACCAGGGACACCGGTGAGAGGGCCTTGGACGCCCCACGAACCTCCAGCCCGGCGGGTGTCCAGTCAATGGCGGGGGGGTACCGTGCCGGCGGACCCCGCCTGTCGCTGAGAGAAAAGAGAGAGAGACGGGGCAGGCCAGCTGGGCCGGCCTGTTGATCGTGGGCCGAAGTTGGGCTACTTTGGGCCCGAAGGCCGTTTTTACGTTTAAATTTTGTTTTATCAATTTCTTATTCTTTGAATAGTGTCAAACCTTGTGAATTTCATATAAATTCAAGTTTAGCTTCAAAAATTCGAAAATTTTTGTAAAACCTTCCTATGAGTATATCTACTTATGAAAAATTTGAAACCTTGATTTTGAGTAGTTCTTGCATGATTTAAAAATACAATCTTTAATTGAAAAATGCATCTTCTATGATTTTTAGAAAATAAAATATTTATTCAAAAATCATGAAAATTTATTTGGTACTGTTTTTATGATGTGTCCTACTTGTATAAAAAAAGTTTGGAGTCGTTTTGAAATATTTAAATTATTTTCTATCTTAAGCTCTATTATTTCATGTGGTTTTATAGATTGTTTAGTGTCAAATAATTTAGGTTTTTTGTGTGACTTTTGGGTTGTTTTGTGAATCTTGGATCATACCACAATCAAATGGTCCTTGAGAACTCCTTAGGCAATGGTGATGATATCTTATAGAGTAGTTCAACAAGTTGGTTTTGTTGGGTTGCAACTTTATCGTGAAGGAAAAGTTGTACTCATGTGTTTATCATTTCATGCACCCTAAGCATCATATTTAAATATATGGCATCATGTTGAGGCATACATTATTTAGTGTAGTGAACGAGATCGAGAGTGTCAAGTCTGAGCCAGTCCCCAGGAGGTTCTTTTATCCAAAGGAAGCGGGGTTCGGATTTCTCTCGGGTTTTCTCAAGAAATAGTTTATTCCGGAAGGCAAGCCCGGTTACATTAAACCCTTCCTTGATGTTTTAAAAGTTTTATATCACTTATGTCTATGCTATGTTGCATTAAGTAATTAGGAGTTGAGTGATAATCTAATTGCATTCCCATCCTTGTTTATTTCAATACCATCCTTGATAACCTTTGTTTCATTTCTAAAAATGCTTAGTGATGCTTAGCCCTCGCTAATTAGTTAAGCTTTTTCATCAAAATGTTTTTATTTGAGGAGATGGTACCGTTTTTAAAAAAAAAGAGTTGTAGTGATGAATTTGAGATCGGACGGGGCGTAGGTTGAAAGCGGGATTCCTAGCGCTTGTCCTGTTGTTCCTTTAAGGACCGGCCCCGTTGTTTGGCCCGAAAGTGAAATCGGGACTTTTTGAACATAAGTTGCGCGCGAGGCCGTTTGGGTCAATGGCACGCTCGACGGGGCGATCACCCCCCGTGTCGGACAAAACTAATCGCCACATGCCCTAAGCCCTTTCGGGGGTGTGCCAAATCGAGGAACGGACAACCGCGACACCGGGAGTGGAGATGGCGGGGAGTAGCATGTACCCACCCCTTTTGGTCAAAAACCCATTAGGGCCCGGGGTAGGGAGGTGGAGTACGGGTGCTCTCGGGGGCGATGGACCCAGTCCCGTTTTTACGAACGAAAGTGAGGGTTGATATATGCAAGCTTAAGTGCTACATATGTCGTGTGGTTAGGGATCCCTAGCGGGTATAATCGATTCATGAATCGCCAATTTTTCTCGGAGAAGGAGACCCGATTCCCACCTTCATCGTAGTAAATGATGGAATATGTTTTTCGAGGAAAGAGAGTTGGAATGAGAAAAAAATATGTTTGCTCTAGAATAGGATAACCTAGAGTATATGAGCTACTAATTTGAATTAAAAAATAATGAAAGTAAGGATTCACTTATAGTAAGGAGTTCTTGATTCTTGCTAAAGCCTTACCTTGACTCCTAAGACCGGCATTCCCCGAAGTCTTCTCCTCTTTGTCGGGTAAGTCTTGTTGAGTACTCCTTCACTTTGACCCTTTTAGGACATGAGCTTGTTTTGGTCCCCCTTTTCATGACTCACCCGGGGAGGAAGATGACGAGTAGAGTTGAACCCTCGCGGCGGTTGTCCGCATTATATGTATGATGTTACTCCAATAATCTCAGGGCATGTAATAATACTAATTAAGGTTAACTTTTGAACAAATGGTTTATAAAATTATGGTTATGTAATCCTTCATTTACTCATGTATTTTTGAATAAAGTGTTGTAATACGGAGTGACTTGTTAATGAGATCCTGTTCTAAAGATTAATAGCACTTTCTAGATTATTGGGAACTTCGTGCATAATGATCGAGGTCTTAATGACAATGATAAGTGCATGTGGGCCCTGAAATTTAGGAGGGTGCATTACGAACTCCTAGGTGATCAAGGTAAAGCAACTAATTTAACACTAGGAGCTAAGCAAGCTAACTAAGCTAACAAGCTAAACGAAGCTACACAAGGCAAAACTAGCAACGTAATGCAAAGAGGTGCTAGGATACAATACCACCGAGTAGAGTAGAGGATGTAAGCCAATCACCGATGTCAATAAGAAATCTCCAACGAGCTCAATGCACTTAACCACGATGATTTTTTACCGGGTTCACATGTTTGCCGGCGATACACTATCCTCTTTGTGGCGATACACCCATTTGATGATTCACAAGCTTAATGGCGGTGCCAAATCCCTCGGAGGGAGCTCAATGAATCACTCACAAGAGGGGATCCACAAGCCACGAGCAATCCACTAGTGACACCTTTTAGCCAAACACTAGCGGGGAAGGCTCAACCTTTGACACAGAAGCCGGGGCTTCAAACCAACACACCGAGGGCCTTGGGCGCCCGAGAGGCCCGCGATTGTTTGGGCAGCCCGAACACCGCCCAGGCGTGGCCACCCTAACCGATCTAGGGATCTAGGGGTGACGTAGAGCTTGGTGGCGGGCCGAAGAACCTCCGGCGCACCTCCGGGGAAGACCCGTCGGGGAGGGCGCACGAGGATGTCC
Source organism: Hyparrhenia diplandra (assembly GCA_015847255.1). Lineage (NCBI taxonomy): Eukaryota > Viridiplantae > Streptophyta > Magnoliopsida > Poales > Poaceae > Hyparrhenia > Hyparrhenia diplandra. Next base: position 94,773 of record JADLZK010009187.1, on the reverse strand, counting down.
TAGGACCAGCGTGGCCGCCTAGAACACCGAATGAAGAACGCTGAGTTCGCAACAAAGAGGATAGAGGGGTTGAAGGAAGAAGATGACCTACAAACGGGGCCGACCTTGAAAATCGGCCATGAACCTCTTATTATATAGAGGAGGGTGGTCTTATCCTTTTTAGGAAGCGTCAAAACGTTCCCAAACATCGGGATTCTCCAAAAACCAACCCAAAATAAAATCGGTTGCCAAAAAATCTCGATTGATTGCCAAACTTCGACCAATCGGACCTCGAACTTCATTTGCCGCTTGCCGGAAACTAAGTCACCGATTTGGAACAATCGCTCTTGATTTTCTCCTCATGAGAATTTCTTCAAGTGCATGCTCCTTCACTATTTTAGGACATCTTTTGACACCTTTTCTTCTCATAAAATAAAATGGTCCATGCATGAACACTTATTTTATACTTTGCTCATTCCAAATTTAGCATAGGACTAATTCGGTGTCAACATATGCCCCCCGTTTTCAGGCGAGAGGTGCACGAACACGAAAACAAGACAAAAAAAACCAAACAACACAAATACCCATCATATCGGTTGTCCGGCAACTAAGATACATGTATTGCCATTTTTGTTCTAAGGGCGAATGCATCGGCCATTGTTTGAGAGAGCACTAGGCCTCTTGCCAAACACTAGGGAAATATTTTTTCAAATACCGCCTTTGTTTGGCATTCTCCACTCATTGACTCAAGCACATAGGAGTTCCCTACCACTTTGACCACCTTGAAAGGACCTTTCCAATTGGGTGACCACTTGCCAAATTGATTGCTCTTCGACCCTATCGGTAATATAGTTTGCCAAACTAAGTCACCCGATTTGGAACAATTGTCTTGACTTTCTTGTTGTAGGCTCTTGCAACACGGGCTTTGTCTTTCTCAATCTCCTTTAAAAGCTTGTATTAAACATGTCGGTTACCTCATCGATGTTGTCCATCATCAAATCATGATACATAGTAGGAGATAGATCATTTTGTTTAGCAAACCTATATGCATCCAAATTTACGCAATGGGTAAAACTCTTGACCATACACCAACTCATAAGGAACTTTTAATAATTGCAACTAAAACTTGATCTATTTTCCGCTAAAACCTAAAACCCCGATTTCAAAAACACTGCATTTCAAAATCCCACCATATAGAAAATAGGAAATCTTGTTTGTTGCTTGTCGAGCTTTATGGTGACCAAGGATGCAAGGTAAGTTCTAGATTTAAATTATGGAAGAATAATTACGCATGAGAATGAATTACAAATTTATCTCTCGGGAATAATAAATGTCGAGACACGCACGTGTACCAAAATGTATATATATCTATATTTATTTTCACTGAGCACAATAAATAATTATTCTCGACAAATAAGTCCTGAGAATATAAATGTGCTTGGGAAAATATTTATAAAATATATACGTAAATGTTACACGAAAATGATAATATTCGGGAAACGTGTGTGCATAGATATATATAATTCTACAAGTGCAAAGGAATGAATATTTCCATGAATATAAAGTCATGGGAATACCTAAGTGCTTGTGAGAATATTTACTACATATATTACCCACATGAGATAAGAAAGGAAATATGGGAAATAGAAAAGGAGAAGGAGAAATAGGAAAAGAAATGGAGAAAGGAAAGAAAATAGCAAAGAGCTCTCGGGCTCAATCTCTTCCCTCCCCTTCTCTCCCGCCCGGCCAGGTGGGCCTCTTCTTTCCCTCCCTTCGCGTGCACCGGCGAGGCCAAGCCCGGACAAGTCGGCCCAACCGGCCCAACTCGTGGAGCCCAAAGCACCCCTTCCTCCTCTCTCGCCCGGCCGGGGCCGCGTGCCCCCGTCGTCGTCCACCTCCCGGCTGGAGCCGACGACCCGCGACCGCGATCGTGGAGGCGCCTCGTGTCCCCGCCGTGCCCGGCGGCTTACGAGGGAGACCGGCCCACGAGGGGCGGGCGCGGTGTTCGCTCGCCCGCGACCCGCGTCGTGGCCGAAGCCACTCTCACCTACCTGCGCCGCAGCGCGGCGGCGAATCAATCGCCGCCTGCCGCCGGCCGGCACGCCTACCTGTCACCGCTCTGGCCGAACAGCGCCGTTGACGCCGGAACGGTGCTGGGCGGACGCCGTCGCCGAAACGCGACGGCGAAAACGAGTGCGAGTCAAGCGGCCCGAGGGCGCCACAAATGAAGTATGGCGCATCCGACCATGGCGAAAAACGCGCCGCCAGCGTAGGCGATGGGAAGCAGCGGCCGGCGAGCTCACCGGAGGCGAGCCGCGAGGACCACCGCGCGCTCGGTGGCGGAGCACCAACTCGGCGTCCGGGACCGCAGAAGAGATGGTCGGAAAAGATCGGGCGCAAGGAAAATATCTCGCCCGGGGATGGCTTGGCGCCGCTGCCTATAAATAGCTCCCCTCGGGGCACTGTCGAACTTCGCCCTCACCCCTTTGCGAGTTTCGCCCAGCGAGGGCTGCGCCGTCGCACCCTCTTTCCCCTTCTCCGCCCTCAGTTCCGACCAAGGGGACGAGTTTCCCCAATCGGAAACTTCGCCCCCACTACACTAGGTCAGCGCCGCGTCGTGCGGGCCGTCGTCGTTCGTCATGGCGGTCTTGATGCGCCCTACCCATCTATTTCCGTTCGATTCCCCTCCTTTCTCTGTGAGTGTGATGTGCAGCGCCACCTGCAGGCAACACCATGGCCGACGAGCGCCACCTACGCCCCCGTTGTGGGAGGAGCCTCTCCCCCGTCCTAATCGTCACCATCGGAGTCCGGGGCGACTCGGGGAACCAAATGCGCCCCGCGGTGAGAATAGGCCAAGAATGGCCGCTTCGGCGAAACTCGGCGGCGCCGCCGCCGTCGAGAGATGGCGGACGGGGGAGAACCCACGGCCCAGTCACTCCGTCTAACGCCCGTCACAAGGCCGGCGAATGGGAAGCGCCACGGCGTCGTTCCGTTTCCCCACCGTCCGCGGTAGTTGGGGCAACAATAGTAGTACACGTGGCGCCTACGTGGCGGCCACGGTGGCACCCATGGGGCCCGCATGTCGATCCCACGCGTGCATGGGATGGATTCCCCGTGTACACCTTATAAATTGCTATGGCTACCCGTTGTGTACCACGTAACCTTGTAAACCCTATTTCCGTGTCGAAAAAATTCCCGAAAATTTGTAAATTCATTATTTGATTTATAGAATTTTATCATGTAATTAGTTTCAACATTATTATATGATAAAATTATATTATAATATTACCCTAATGATTTAATTAGGGATTAATATTATAAATTCCATATCTCATGCAATTTAACTCCGTTTCACGTGAAACGACTTCCATAATTCATCTAAAATCTAGCTCTATGCATCTAACCTATTGCCACCATAATGTTCTATGCTTGTTTTGGTTGCTCTAGTTCAAGCTAGGTTATCAACATATCTTGTAGTAGTTCTACATCGGCCCGATTAGAAGTTTTCCGTCCGGCATGCGCTAGAAGGCGTTCGACGCCGTGCCGATTCGTAAGAACCTCCCGGGCAAGTCCTTACCCCCTAATCATGACCTTAATTAATATGATGATATGATGAGATAATGATATGATAATCGGGAGTAGTAAAATAGTGGTATGAGCGATAACGTAGCTATGGAGCTAAAGCCGGATGGCGTAATCATCCACGTTATCTACGCTCATACATTGTAATCAAGAGAAACATGAGAATGCCTAATGAACCCTAACCAACAAAAAGAGGTGGGTGATAGTAATTCATTGTGAGATGGGTTACTACGGGAATTGCTTGTGTGAGGGGATTCTGCGGAGAGATACTAAGCCCTCCTAAGGACCGGTTCATAGACCTTCTACCTAGTATAATATTTACGTATGCGACCACACGCCGAGATGGGGCGGCTTGATTCCACACCCGTTGGGTTGAGGTATAATTGGAGCCAAGGTGGCCGGAGTAGGCAAACGACCTATTGGGAGCGGACATGGGGAGAGTGGCCCCATGGTCCGGTTGGCGTGGATCTTTGAGTGGTCTTCCACGTAAGTGTTTGGGGCGCGATGGCGCGGTGCTAGAAGGCACATATTGATGATTGAGTGTGGTGTTGACGGTATAGGTTGGGTAATAAGGTATTACACAGTAAAAGCCGCGGGTGATTTGGTATCACCATATTGTCTAGGGTGATGCGTCATCTTAGGATGGCGTGTTATCCTTCAACCCCCGAGAAGTCGTGGTAAAGATTATACCGATATACCTAGGAGGCATCAAGCGGGTACGGAATCTCGTGGGACCACCTTTGACCCGTCGTGCGTGGGAGAAGATGGCCCCTCGTGTGGGGAAAAGTGTACAACCTCTGCGAGTTAATTGAATCTATTCGAATAGCCACGTCCTTGGAATGGGCAAGTGCTAGGGGCGAACATCTATGATTAGATATACATTTTGATGATGACTAACATGTGGTGTCATGACAACGGTGATGACATGAGATAAACCGGGAACTAGCGAGAGCGATTTTTAGAGACTCGCTGGGGCCCAAACCCTTAATAATTACAACCCCTCGGTTGGGACTTGCTTGAGTACGTTTGTACTCACCCCTCTATTTTTACGATATATCGGCACATGTGAAGGTAAGATCGATGACGAGGTAGAGGATAGCGTATCGTAGGAGTTCGAGAGGTGTTTAGGAGAAGGACGTTGAAGCCCGGTTTCATCCATGCACAAGTGCGCGCTTGTAGATGCGGGCGGTGTCATAGTTAATCCACCGCTTCTCGGTTGGCCAACTCGATATTGCAACCCGACATGGTGACCCTTCGTCGCCCTTTGTAAGCCCTTTCTATCCTATATTTCTATAGCTCGGTTTGCAATTAATTACATTTACCATTAATCGTTACTAACGGGCGTGTTTGTGGCGTGATCCCGTGCAAACACGTGTGATTAACGACCCATTGAAAGTGGGGCGTGATGCAGTGGTATCGAGCCGAGCTTGTCCATAGGATGAAATTTGGGTTAACAGAATCTTAACTCCACATAAGGATGACTACTTTTAAACTTGTTGCTACGAGTGCGCCTTACTATGATAGTTCATAAGTTACGAAATCGATGCTAACATCGAAACTCTAGTAGTGATGGACCCGGTAAGGATGATCTCAAGCGGACTGCCGAACAAAAGGAAAGTTTCCATAACTTCCCTCGGGGATGCTAAAGTGCCTAGGATATCTTGGCCTTCCTCGATATTAAAATCGATAGATTCATGAAGACCAAGTATCGAAGTACTTAATGAACTTGTATATTCCCAAAAGCTCCCAACAGGGAAGGATGCAAGTGCTAGCCCGCCAGACAACCGGAAATGCCAAAGTTGTCTGAGTACCTAAGTGGGTCTTGATGCAATGTGCAAGTCTAGCATCGAGAATAGGGCATGGTCCCGACAACGAAAATAAGTATGAGTAGTAAAATCCTCGTGCAAGCTTGTTGTGCAAGCAATGTCTTGGCATTAATTGCTAAGTGTTCGCTAGCCATCGCGGATGCCTAGGCTTCAAGGCCTTTAGTAGGTGTAAAGTCGCGCAATAACCATCATGGCGGTTGCTATGTGTGGTGCGACCATGTACCATCAATGGAGTCGTCTGTGATGAGAACTATTGACGCCTTGTTTGTTTAATATAATGCCTTATTTCTTCTCAATCCTAAAGGAAATTTCTCCATTTTTACTACTCATAGTGGTTAATAGAAGGAAAATTCCAATAGGATCGATGAACGCATCTTGAAAGTCCCCTTAGGTCACGAGTAATAAGACGAGTTTCTTACAAAACTTAGTTCACCGTGACTAACTTTTCATCGTCTCACACACCGAGGTAAGTTTGTATTGTGTTTTGACACCCGTGTTACTAGGATACCCCAATAGTCTATCTCTACCCAAAATGCTTGCTTTCCCTCTAATCCCCGTTAGATAGACCCATATCGTACCTTGTGCTATTCCCTCCCGGTCTATTTTAGTCCAAGTAGATTAGGAGTTAACTGCGGGGAGACACGACGACAACCAAGGACTCCACGATCAGAAAGCCGTTGAACCACACCGGTGTTCTTCCCTACGGCCGTCATGCGCGCCGTCGCCTCGGTGTTCTTTGAACGACGACCGTGTGTAACATTGCGGATAAGCCGTAAGCCTCACGCCTAAAGTTCTTTTGAGGCTGGCGCCGTACCATTGACCCCGAACCAAGACCCGAGGAGTCGCGCGAGACACCGCACGGGGAGGCAACCCGGTGCCATTACGTACAAGATGAAGTCGAAGACGGAGATTTCGGACCCATGAAGATCAATTAAGCCAACTAAGGGCGTAATGACCTCGGAAACGCAAAACTAATGCTAACAGCGTGTTTGTGGCGTGATCCCGGTGCAAACACGTGTGATTAACGACCCATTGAAAGTGGGGGCGTGACACTTTAGTTGCACCGTGCCTCGATATGCGATGAGCCCACAAAGCTTCGACAAGACCTCATGCCACCTTCTTGGATGTTCTTCTATTTTCTTCTTAATAAGCTTGATCAAAGTCTTGTTAGTTGATTCCGCTTGACCGTTGGCTTGAGCATAATACGGAGATGAATTGAGCATCTTGTTCTTAAATGATTCGCAAAATCCTTTACTTCCTTTGCCATAAATGGCGTCCCTTGATCCGTAGTTAATGTTTGAGGAATGTCGAATCTATGAATAATGTGCTCTGTGATGAACTCAATTACCTCTTTGTGTGTCATGTTCTTCAATGGAACCGCTTCCGACCATTTAGTGAAGTAGTCGGTAGCAACCAAGATGAACTTATGCCTCTTCGAAGATGGAGGATGAATCTGTCCAATGAAATCCAAGCCCCAACCACGGAAAAGGCCACGGTTTGATGATAGGATGAAGCATGGCGGCCGGCACTAGGCTGAATGTTTCCAAACCGTTGACACTCTTCCACGACCTTTGTAGTAACGAAAGCAATCGGCCATCATAGTAGGCCAATAGAAACCAGCCCTTCTTAGTAGCCACTTCATCTTCGGAGCCGATTGATGCGTACCACAAATGCCTTCATGTACCTCTCCCATTGCTATTCTTGCTTGATCAGCCCCTAAATATTTTAACAACAAATCTTCGGCAGTCCTCCTATAAAGTTCACCACTATGCAATGTGTACTTGAAAGCAAGCCGCCGAATATTCTTGTCAACTTTAGCACTAGGATCCTGCAAAAAAAGACAAGAGAGGAGTTCTCCAATCCTCTAAATCGGTGCTACCATTGTCCAAAAAAGAAAATAGACCGATTTAAAAGAACTTTTGCATTGCTGTCCCAAATTATTAGTAACATCGGTTTGTCAATTAACTTTGGTTGAACCGAATTTTTACTAGAATATGAAACAAACAAACTTTCATGCATCGGCAATTGTTGTAAATGAAAGTACTTATCTCTTATCTTAAAGCTTCTGATGCACGTTGAGCAAGTAAGTTTGCTCTTTGCACATAATTCACATGCAATTGATCCTCTTCCTTGATATAGCCTAAGCACGTTGAGCATAGAAATTGGCCCTATGATTCTCTTCTCTTGGAATATGCCGAATCTTAAATTCGGCAAATTTACCAATTAAATCAAGACACATATCGGCGAGCACGAAGTGATCCATCCAAACATTGACATTCACCGAAAACTTGTTGCACCACAAGTAATGAATCACCAAATGCTTCAACATGTTCAACCCCAATAGCTTCTAACATGATCAACCCGAACAAGAGAGCTTCATATTCGGTTTGATTATTAGTACATGGAAACTCAATCGGCTTGACATAGGAAATTCAGTACCACAAGAATTAACAAGAACAATTCCAACGCCCGACCGTCTTTGCAAACCGATCCATCAAAATATAAACGCCATGAGGTAGAAGTGACATAATCCACCTCATAATCAAGATTAATACCATGCTCAACAATAAAATCAGCAAGAACTTGACCCTTTAAAATTCTCAATGGTTCAAAAGTCAAGTCATATTCAATCAAAGCGTATGCCCATTTGCCTACCCTTCCAGAAAGGATTGGCCGAAACAACATATGTTTGATTACATCGGCCTGGCATGCTACCACACATGTGCTTGACAAAAGATAGTGTCTCATCTTGGAACAAGCAAAATATAGTGATAAGCATAATTTCTCAATATGGGCATACCTTGTCTCGGGATCAAGAAGACGGCGACCAAGATAAGCAACAACATACTCCTTTCCTTCATCTTCTTGAGTAAGAACAGCCCCAATCACCTTCTCTTCGGCGATATACAATCGGAAAGGTACACCCCCCTCTAGGCGCGAAGAACAGGTGGTGAAGACAAATATTCCTTTATCTTATCAAATGCATATTGTTGGCTTACCCCCAAGCAAAATCGGCTTCATTCTTCAACTTAAGTATGGGGGTGAAAGGAATAATTTTCCTGACAAGTTAGCAATAAATCTTCTCAAGTAGTTCACTTTACCTAGGAATTTTTGCAAATCCTTCTTACATTGAGGTGCTTGAACTGCCTTGATCTTCTCTATCCTCTTGGGATCAATCTCTATGCCCTTGTCATGAATAATAAATCCAAGAAACTTTCCGGTAGACACTCCAAAGGCACATTTGAGTGGATTCATCTTCAAACCATAAAAGCGCATCCTCTCAAAAGCAAGGCGCCAAATTGGCTAAATGAGGATCATGTGAAGCCGATTTAATCACCACATCATCAATATACACTTCCATAATCACACCAATGAGATCATGAAAGATGAGATTCATAGCTCGTTGATAGGTGGCGCTTTGCATTCTTGAGGCCAAAAGTCATGACAATCCACTCAAACAAACCAACAAATCCGGGACAAATAAAAGCGTCTTGGAGGTATCTTCTTGACCATAAATATCGATTATATCCGGCATTACCATCAAGAAAGCTAATAACCTTGTGCCCCAAAGCATCATTGATTAACATGTCGGCAATAGGCATAGGATATTCATCTTTGGGAGTGGCTCTATTTAAATCTCTCAAATCAATGCACACTCTAATCTTCCCTTGTCCTTCTTCTCAACCCAAGGCACAATGTTAGAGACCCACTCCGCATACCCGCATGGGCCGGATAAAATCTGCCTTAAGCAACCGTCAATCTCCTCCTTGATTCGGTCATTGATGGCCAAATTAAAGCATCTTGGCGGTTGCTTGTAAGGCCTAAATCCTTTCTTGATGGGAACCCGATGCTCAACAAGATTACGGCTTAACCCGGCATCTCCGTGTAGTCCCATGCAAAACAATCAACATATTCCTTGAGAAGCGCGATTAATTTAGCTTTATAATCGGCATCAAGTTTTGGTTTACAAATGTCGGCCTTGGCACCCCATCCCCAATGTCAACTTGTTCTAAAGGGTCGGCCGACATGAAACCTTGGCCCAACTTATTGAGCTCATCAAAGTCATCGATAGCTTCACAAGAATCGGTCTTTTTCGGTCAGATAATGCTCAAGTCTATGCTTTAACCATTGAAGTTTGTCTTCCATTGAGAAACAATGTTTACAATATAATATTGAGCCGATTATCCGTCGGCTTCAATGTTACTGAGCACAAATCCACGCTCATCATAGCTAATGTATTGATAATTGGATAAGTCTCTACCGAAAAGACAAGCAAACCCGGCTCTCAAGCGAGGCATCGGTTGTGGAGATCTCAACCGAATTATCTGCATGAACAATCTCTATGGCATCTCCCACCCATTGGATGAGGAATTGGTGCAAACTAGAAGGAACGCAAGGATTGGCATGAATCAATCACGACCAAGGATAAGATCATAGCTACCTTCCACGTCGGCGATGAAGAAAGCCGTAGCCATGGTCTTGCTACCAACGGTTAACTCAACGTTGACGATGCCCTTTGAAGGAATCGGCGTGCCTCCCTCCTACACCGGTGATGGTCATGTTGGTTTGAATTAGCTCCTCCTCTTTGCCACCAAGCTTCTTGAATAATGAATAGGGCAAAAGATTGACAATTGCACCACTATCCACTAACATCTTCCGGACTGGTTTCCCATTAATATGTCCGCTCACATGCAATGGCTTGAGGTGTCGACGGGCCAAAGAAGCTTCTTGAAGATAGCATCTTGCACCCCAAAGGCAAACTCCAGCGGCGGCAACCTCATCATCTCCCTGTCCGATCACATAATAATCGGCGGAGAGAAAAATGATGTTCATCTCGGTGTGGCGGCGAAGGCTCATAGTCCACCAACTCTTCATCCTCATTGGCGTTTCAAGGCCAAACAAGGTGGAGACGGCGGTAGCAAAATCCTCGGGCGCACCTGCGGACATATATCGAAACAAATGAGTCGGTTCGGTAGGCTTCGAGTCGGTAAATCCGAAGATTGGGCATTAGCGACCCGTCAACCAACTTGGTTGAGTTATCAACTTGCTCATTCAACTTGGGTCGTCCCTACGCTAGAAGTGCCAAAAGATCAACATTTGGTTTAGGCACCTCTTCCCACGGGCTTGGGCGGCCGCTCTTGAACTACAACCGGCTCGACCAGATTTAGCAATCGATTAAGGCGTCCTCTTGGCGTGGCGATCATCTCGGCCTCTTTGTTCTTGATCTCTTGCACAATCTCGGCAAGATCGGCCCTTCACCTTGTGCGGCGACCAAGCGCTTGAGCATTTTTGTCTTGCTTGCTTTGAAGCTTCCTCTTTTGTGTCTTGTCAATGTCAACCGGGCACCACTTGGGCTGCAAGAAACGAGGATCCACAAGCTTTTGTCTCTTGTCTTGAGCCGGCCAACCTCCTTCATGGTTTGATCTTGATCATCCTTTGAAGGCTCTTGCCCCTCAATCATAATCGGTTTGTTGACATCATTGATAGGGGCCGTCATCGAACCGATAATGATGGAAGGCGGAGGAGTAGACACTTGGAGCGGGCTTCTCGGCAACTTCAATCTTCATGGGAACATAAACCTCTTTGCATTTGTGCTTTTCCCTTTTGCTCATAGGTGAGCTCCCGGGCGATGGGCACCTCTTTCTTCTTCGTGCCGCTAGAGCTCGATTGTGGACCCAATCGGCTAAAGGCGGCGGGCTTGGCCATGTTTGCGGCGCCTCCTTCCTTCATGGGACCCGAAGGATAGGGAACAAACACTCTCTTCGGTCCCCATTGTGGTGGTGGCACCACTTGTGATAGCGGTGGCCCCCAACGCGAGTCATCCTTGGACGAGCAACCTGCGAAGAAGAAGCAACATTTGGAGGAGTCATAGCCACTTGCTTGTTTCTCCCTTCATCACGCTTGGGAGGCGTAGACTCTCTCTTTTTTTGTTGGCCGATTCTTGGAATCGGCCTTTTCCTTCTTGTATTTTGCCAAAAGTCCATCAAATTCACATAGGGGCTTGATATGCTTTTTGACCTTTGGCTCATTGGTCTTCCAAACTCCAACCTTCGGCTTTTGTGGAGCGAATGTCTTTATCGTATGCACGCCGGAAGTGAGGGAGCTAGAACCCTCGAGGCTAGGCGACCCGACTAAGGTAGTCGGTTCAGCCAGGCTTTGTTGGCGGCGGGGCTTGATCCTCTTGGCCGATTGCTTCAATCGGCCTAGGCGGTCTTACTGCGCGCCAAGACCACCATCTAGCCACGCTTGGCGCCGTAATGCTTGCGCGAGCGAGCCACAATGGTAAGCCGTCTTGCCTTACAGCGGTTTGATCGACCAACACTTGCCGTCCCGAATTCTTAGGAACATTGATGCGGGGGGGCTCACCAATGATCACGTTCTTGCCTTGAGTTGTAGCAGCTTGCTCGGGGCGGATCAAGATGGTAGGAGCCTTGACCTCGGGTGTCTTGGCTTCAAGCTTCTTAGCTTCAACCACATGCACCGGAAAAGGATTCTTGTCTAGCCGCATGTCGGTAAGACTTAATCGACCCTCATTAAGAGCCGATTGTACTGCCGACGGAAAACATGACAATCATTAGTGGCATGGGAATAAGATTCATGATATTTCAGCGAGAAAGCCCGCTTCTTCAACACATCTGCGAAAGGCATAACATATTTAATCTTAATGTACCCGATTTTCAACAATTCATCGAATATTCGGTCACATTTAGATGTATCAAAAGTAAACTTTATTTCCTCATTCCGATTCTTATTAATCGGCTTGAGAGAAGGACAAGTTACTTGTTTATTTTCCTCTGGCCACCTAATTTCAGCGACCAATACCTCTTTAGTCTCATCGTCGGACGAAGAATAATCGTCCACGTGATGCACGTTTGGAACGACGAGACTTATAATCATGATCTTGAGAGTCTTTTAAACGAGATTCAACGGCAATAGCTCTCTCAAGTAAATGCGGCAATGTAGTAAACTGAATATGCTCAAGCTTATCTCTAATCTTAGGATGCAAACCATTAAAGCATATGTCTACTAAATCACGCTTCGAAAATCATCAAATGATAGCATTGGTTTTTAATTTCTTTGCAACGCCTAATAAACTCAAGCGACTCACTACGACCTTGTATAACCGATGTCAAATGAGATAACCTAGTTTCTTGGACTCCATCATAACAAGTGAGCATGAAATTTTTCTTCTAAGCGAGCCCAAGAACCAATAGTAGAAGTTGGCAAAGAAGTAAACCATGAAAATGCGAAGGCCAAAGGGAAATTACGACATTTCATGTAATCAAAAGCAAACCCTTCACCTAAGCGAGCTAGATACATGCTTACATGCTCCATGGTAGACTTGTTATCATTGCCACTAAATTTTTGAAAGTCAGGTACCTTCCACCCCGGTGGGTTTCTCATGTAATCAAAGTGTGGAGGGTACGGTTTGTTGTAGGTGCCCCTTGAGGTTTTTATTTGGACACCAAGGCTTTCCCCAAAAAGACTTGTTTAAATCTTCCTTTAGCCGATTAAACACATCGGTCATATCGGCGGGAGGAGGATTCGAAGTTGTGGTTTCATTGCCAAAAGCAGGAATTTGGCTAGGGGATTTCGGTGGGTTGGGTAACACGGTGTTGCCCCCCGAATTCCTAGCATTTGTTGTTCTACTAACGGTTTGCCGATTTCGGTCTTGAACATCGGCAAATGTGACAACTTGCTTATTATTAACCACTTCCTTAGTAGTGGAAGAACCGGCTTTATCGGCTTCCGTAGGAGCCGATTGGGACGATTTCCCTCTACTATAAGCAGTGTATAATGCTTGATTCTCATAAAAATTAGAAGGCATACCAAACTCATGCTCATAATCATCAAGCTCTTCTATTCTAGGAGTTCTACCTTCTAACTTATCAAACCTAGCCATAATCATGCCTACTGGCCCGACACTAAAATTTTGATCTATTTCTTTCTTATGGCCATCAAGCATAGCGACATAATCAACATGTTGAGGATAGGAATCATCATAGATAGGTTTTGTATTATCCGTTACCTCAACCTCGGAGTAGATAAATCGGTGGGGAAGGCCCGCGGTGACGGGCTGTGCGGCTCCACCTTGTCGCCACGACCCACGGCACAACTCTCGAGGCACGCACATTGAGTAGCTTCTATCATCATTGCATCTTGGCCTTTAATTCATCGGGGAAGCTGATCAACAAAAGAGGGGTGGATGGCGTTGTCGTCATGAATCTCACTAATCGAAGCACCACCGCTCTTGCTATTGGCAGGCATGATGTTGGAGTCTTCAAAACGCAGTTGACGTCTCGAATTCCCCAGCGGAGTCGCCAAAAAGTATGTTGACACGAAACCGGAGCTTCACACCAACACACCGGGAGGGCCTTGGACGCCCACGAAGGCCACGATTGACCTTGGAGCAGCGAACACCGCGGCGTGGCCGCCCCTAACCGATCTAGGGATCGGTAGGGGTGGCGTAGAGAGCTTCGGTGGCGGTGAGAACCTTCGAACGCACCTCAGAAGACCCGTCGGGAGGACGCCTGCGAGAGATGTCCTAGGACCAGCGTGGCCGCCTAGAACGCCGAAGCGAAAGAACGCGGAGTTCGCCGAGAACAGCGGGGATAGAGGGGTTGAAGGAAGAAGATGACCTACAAACGGGACGGGGAGGTAGATTGATTGTCGATTGGATGTAGATGAGATCAAATCGGCCATGAACCTCTTATTATATAGAGGAGGGTGGTCTTATCCTTTTAGAAAAACGTCCAAAACGTTCCCAAACATCGGGACTCTCCAAAACCAACCCGAAATAAAATCGGTTCGAATAAGGAAAATCTCGGGCGCGGTCGCGAACAGCAGCGGGCGCCGAAATAGAAGCGCCGGACGCGCCAGGCGCGCGCGGACGCCTTGGTCCGAAGAGCCATGCAATCGGACCTATTTTTGAATTCTTGCGGGGACGTCGCGGACGCCAGCGCGCCGCCGGCGCCGTGGCGCCCGGGAAAGCCAAGCTTCGGCGGGCCGCCAAGCGCGCGGACAGCGCCATGCGCGACGGCTCCCAGCAATCCCAATCCAGCGTCCGGGTAGGTGATTTTTCTCCTCCGCAAATTTCTTCAAGTGCATGCTCCTTCACTATTTTTAGGACATCTTTTGACACCTTTTCTTATAAAATAATAGCATGGTCCATGCATGAACACTTATTTTATACTTTGCTCATTCCAAATTTAGCATAGGACTAATTCGGGTGTCAACACAATCCCTCACAAGTCCACTTGTGTGGCCTCGAACAAACTCTGGTCGAGCTCAACACCTCAACCAACTCCAAGCTGCTAGGGAACCAAGCAAATTCCCAAGAGAAACAAGAATCCCGCAGCTCCTCCGAAGAAAAAGTGCCTCTAGATGCAATCAACAAGCAAATGCACTTGAATCTCACTCAATCTCACCAAAGATCGAAGTTGGGAAAGAGAGATGAGTGAAGGGGAGTTTCTTTCTTATGCTCAAGAGGATGTTAGAGTGTTACAAAATGTGCAAGAGAGGTTCCCATGAACTGGCCACACCTCTATTTAAAAGCCCCCCTCCCCCTCCCAAGAGATGGGGAAGTTGGGGGCAAAACCATAACCGCCGCAAGCACGCCGAGCAGCGTCGGTCGGGGGGGCGTCGGACGCGTCCGGTGCCGTGTAAGATTCGAAAACCAACGGCTAGCTGCTAGCATCCGACGGTCAAGATCCAGCGTCCGACGCCATCGTCCGACCCGGATCCCCCGGTGGATCTTGCGCACCCTCTGTAATGCGTCTAGTGTGCGCCGGACGCTCCTGTTCTAGCGTCCGCCGCCGTTGTCAGGGTGCGCCGGACGCTGAGGTCCAAAATCCTAGCGTCCGACGCAAGACAAGCGGACACGCCCTTTTTTGCCGAAGCCGCCACCACGCGCCCGAGCTGGAGCCAGGCGATTCGACGCCGCCGTCTCCTCCGTCAGTAGCGGCTTTGTTGAAGCACACTTTGTCATTTGTGTCGTCGCCTTTGCTTCTTTCCGAGTTTCGCCACTTGCCTCAAGTTGCCAACATGTCGAAGTACATCTCGATAGCACATGTGTTAGTATTTCGCAAAGATTTGGCAAGAGCGAAGTTAGTGCACTAGGTTCTAAATGCATATGCAAGTCAATATGAACCTTGAGGCATTTCAAATTCGGATTAGCCATGGCATTCCCCTCTTGATAGTCGGCTATCTATCCAAAACATGATCACACTCTCTATAGTGTCTTGATCACTGAAAGAAAACCATATCAAGTTATACCTTTGCCTTCATCTCCGGGTTCTTTCCTTTCCAACACGTGAGCTTGACGATCCACCATGTCCATCATCAACGTCCATGTCCATGATCATGTTGCTCCACGTCATCCTTGCAATCCTTATCTCTTAAGCACACTTAGAGCAAAGTATTAGAAAGCTAGGGTGTCATTAATTTCCAAAACCAAACATGAGATTTCAATGCCACAAGCACTGTTTTTTAAATTAGACAATACAACGTAAAAACTCATAATATGCACACACACTCACCCTATGAACCCACGTATGCAAACCTACCCTATAGCACCTCCGAAGAACTGAGCACCCGACACATCTGGAGATTCCCGAAGTCAACATTTGGGCCTCGTTGCTGAGGGGAACATCGTTTACCACTTAACGTATAACACCGACAAATCCTAGAAAAATCCCATGAAAAGGTGCCAGCACCTTGATTTGAACCATGATGGGTAGCGTCCCACTGGACCGTCATGTAAAAAGAACGAACCAGAAACATTTCGAAGCTCTGATAAATAGGGGTCACCATCTGAAAACGGACCCCAAAGCATAGCGAAAACAACCTGACAGCTACAATAGCAACTAAACACCTCAAATAGAATTGTTTTTGCCCCATAGACAAGGTTACCTCTCAAGCAACAGAAAACAAAACACTTGAGAAACATAACGAACTCAAAACTAGACTTGCCAAAGTTCATCCCCCATAAGAGATTCCGCCTCCATATTTCAGCCAGACTTTTACGCTTCACTCTGCATCATATGGAATGCATATTGACAGCAGCTATGGTTATCTGCAGTCTTGCTGGATAGTCGTCCTTTCTTCATCACTTCCACTTCATCCAAAGCACTTCAGAGGATTCCACCTTGAGTTGTGCCACCTTTAACAATAGAGTCTCTCTTCTCCACCAGGCAGAGAATAGCCCATTTTTGGACCGTTTTCGTTGTTCTGTAGAGAAGTATATTCATACTCCACCACAAAGACCTCTCGAAAACACAATTCATTCCTTAGTTTCCATATAATCCAAAAGGTTGTAGATGTAAAAATGTTCAGCACACAATTACGCTTCTTATTAAGCCAAAATTTGCCAATACATTCTAAAGATTGTCCTAAGGAAACATCTAATATCTTGGACAACACACAACACAACTGCTTAGCAACAAAGCGGGGGAAAAAAACAAATGGGATCTTCAACTCTTCTTCTCTTACCAAAATTATCCCTAGTAAGGATTTTATTAACTTTTCTTCTCTTACCTAAATTATCCCTAGTAAGGATTTTATTTTTTAGAGAGCAACCATAGAAAATTTTTAAAGTGACTAACACATGTTGACTCTAAAATTGACTATCTTGTAAAGGTTTGGACAAAGTAGACTTCAAATTTAGGCCTTGTTTACTAAAGTTTCTAAACTTTTTCCCATTCCTTCCAATCCCATCAAAAGACATAAAAAATTGGTACTATCTTTAGATGTACAAGGTTTGGACAAAGATAAGACTCCACTAACAAACTGAAGATTTAAATTGCCAAATCATCTAAACAAGGCCTTAAATTCCTCAGAAAAAAACAGATGGTGGATGCTAGCTGGCATAGCTCCTCCCATAAAGCTATAAAATAATCATCTCTCATCCTTGTAAAAGTGCATTTTTAAGTCTACCCCATCCCACAACTGAGCCACAGTCATATTTTTCTCATTAACATATCTATACAGATTCCATAATTGAATAGCTAGGCTCCAACTGTCTTCCCAAAACTTGAGTTTCTGACCATTCCCAATCTTCCATCTATATCCAGCTCTAGCAGCCTAGGAAATCCACATAAAACCTTTGAAAAAGGGGAAGCTCCCACAGTTTTGTGTTTTGTTACTAGTTTGATAATGATTTCCTTCCAGGTTTACTTTGTTTTAGTTGGTGAAATATTTTGGGTTGGGCTACTTATTTTCGATTTGGTAATTAATGTCCAACCATGGACTCCTTCCTTAAAAGATTCGTTCGGTGTCTCATATTTAATGCTCCAAAATACGTTAAGAGATTTGATGTGACAGTAACAACTAAACACCGCCTTTGTAACCCTCCCCTCAATGCCGATTAGATGGATGATGTTACTCTGTCGTTCGTGCGCTGCATGTCTAATGGCAATGGGTACCAAAAAACTAATCGACATAAAAGATATGGTTAGCATCTCATATGAGAAGAATATGGTTAATTTCTCTAGGTTTGTTAATGGACAAACAACTAACACTAATGGGTCTGGATCTGGGTCCGAGTCCGGGGGTTTGGTACCCAAAACTATAAATCATAAGGCTTTGAAACTCAATCTATCATTAAGATAACATCTCATATGAGTCCACAGTCCATAATACTCTAAATTTCTCAAATGGAATGGTTCATTTAGGTAGGGTTGGTTGGAATGGTCCATTTATTGAGGGCACCAAGAGTAGAATCCTCTACTAATAGGTGGGATCCGTGTACCCGTCTTTTCTTTTCCTCTTCACCTCCCTTTCCCCCCCCCCTACGGATATAGATTTCCAACGGGCCGGTGCCGGCTGCGGCGTCGTCTCTGCCTCTGCGGGCTTCACGGGCTGTTTTTCGTGTCGGGCTGACCCGACAACCATGACCTTTTCTATTGTTTCGAGCCGGCCCGAAGCCCATGAGCATGAGGTTTTTTTTTTTTTTTTTTTGCAAGCAGCTAATCCGGCCCAACAGAAAAAACCACCAGCGGCTTGGCCTGTGCGTAGCAAGCAAGCGGCCAGCGACAGAGCAGCAGTACACATGTCGACATGCAGCCAAGCAAAAATGACGAGAGCGCGTGTGGTTCTTGACTAATTTTTTTTCTTGATTAATTTTTTTTTAGAATTACTTGTGGGCCGTTGCTTGGGAGTTTGATCACCAGGTCGCCTTGTTTTACCGGACCGTGCCCGTGCCGTGCCTCGTGCTTAGGGGTCGGCCCAAGCACGCACTGCTCGTGCCGGGCCAGCCTGGGCCTGTTGCCACCGGGCCGTGCCGTGCTTTGGGCCGGGCCAAAAGCTCGTGCCGGGCCGGGCCGCGGGTCGAATGGAAAACTATACCTACGGAGGAGAGCCCATCCACTTCTTCCTCAACTCTGGCAAGTCCTTCTTTCTCATTCTTCTCACATGCACGGTGCACATGCGGCACTTGTTTCACCGGGGATGACCCATTCGATCACTTTTAGGGCGCGAAGCGAGCCCACATCCCGCGGGAATATTCACACGCACGAGATGTCCTCGTCCGTAGAGACCTCCAAACCAATCCTACCTGGAATCATGGTCATTCCGTGTTGCCCTTGCTTATCCTCCAAACCAAACAAACCCTTTGACCTTTAGCGGCGTGTGCCCATCCCATATCAACAAAGAAAAAACAGGAGAAAAAAGAAGTGCAGCTGCTCCTCCATACAAGGCCAACGGAGCGTGCGATTTGTTTGGTGCGTGTGCCAAAACCGTTGAAATGCTTCGGCCTGCTCGTGCCTACATAGAACTAGAACTACGAGTTGCTACAAGAATCGTGGCTAAAATTTCAGTGAATTGTGTGGTACGTTAACGCGAACATATAAATACATATTGTTTTTTTAATTGATATAAATACATATTGTTGGGTGGCGTGGATAGCATACATGCCTGATATAGCTAGCTATATTTAATTTTAAAAGAAAAAGGTACGAAGTTCATTCGTAGCAGATTGCGGGATTGGGCGTTGACTGCTCGTACTCGTACACAGATACAACAGAATAACAGAGATCAACAGACCAAGCGGGACTTGGTCAATTGGGAACATGCTGTTTGACGTCTCATGCTCACCCTCTAGGCATTTGAGAAATGGCAAATGATAACGGATAAGCCGTCAAGGCCATTATACAAAACGGTAATTGCTGGGATTTTCAACTCAAATGACGTAGGAAAACTAGAGGTCGAAACCGTTCGTCAGAATTTTTATGTGATGTTTGACAGACATGTCCCTTTCACGGTTTCACCAGCGAATAAGTAGCTGCCATACTAGATCTGGACCTTAGTCTGGACGTCTGGTCAATTCATTGGGTGCGTGCGCAGCTCCTGTATACTAGATCCATAGAACTCTCCTAGAAAGCAAACTAAATAATCCACGGATGGTGCTGGAAACAGTATCATCTTATCTTTAATCATACAGTTGCAAATGGAAATGAAGGTCTGAATTTGTACAAGAGTTTTCCATCACAACATGTCTGGTGTTTTTGTAGGATTTTGCAATCATAGAGGAGCGCTTACAGCCAATTATAATCAGATTAATTTTTCTGAAACTGACAGCGATGAAGATGTCAATACCTAATATTTGCGACTCACACAAATCAAAATACACGAAACTAAAGGAAACGACATTTGGTCCAGCCTTTTTGTGTGTGTGTGTGTGTGTGTGTTTCAAGAACACGTTTCTTCATTGAACTTGCATCAGCCAGGTGCCACAGCACCAGAATTCTTTTCGCATAAATATAATCAGGTCTCATATAAATCAAATAAACATCCTGAATTCTATTTTCAATTTTCTAGCGTTTAAGGAGATAACTTGTAGCCATATATACACATATACTCCCTACATTTTAAATTATAATTAGCTTTAACTTTTCTATGCTATTTAGATACATAGCAAAATGGATACATAAAAAAAAAAATCAAAACAACTTATAATTTGGGACGGGGAGTACCATTTTGGATAGTTCTGAACAAAACAGATTGCAAAATTTATGCAGCTGAAAGATTTTTATCAAAAGGAAGCAGGGCACTAGATAGGCAATTGACAGCAATAGTTTCTCAGAGACACAGACCAATAATGCCTGAAGGGCTACTGTAGATGGTGCCATGGACCCATAGTTATCTTTCAGAAACAGTTCAATCATTTCAAGTTTACAACAGTACCACTTGTCGAAGGAAAAAAATCGTCGCTGGGGAACCATGTCCAATAAAAATCTTTCCCCTGTGTCATGTTCGGCTCAGGAGGAATCACGAATACAACTACTACTACTCACACACACACAATCTAACCAGGTTCTCTTTACGAATATTTTTGGCTCACATTTTTGCTCTTTGCATAAATCCACTGAACTTTAAACACTTGCATTGCTAAAAAAAAAAAACATAAATGCGTATCATAATCTATTTCCATAGACCGCATGGGGCTTAAACCAGTAACTGAAACCTACTACACAGCCCCACAAATGTGCATGTCAGACTGCTGAGCTGCACACAGAATCCAGAGAAACAAGGCTGTAGTAGTCAGATAATTCCATAACAGTCTGAAAGCAGGCACAGTACTGCCGTAGTATCAGTGAAGTGTAGTAGTAGTAGTTGTACAAATCCGGGCAAAACCATTCTAAACTAGCAACAGAAGTTCTTTCAGAGCAGACCAGTACAGAATGACAATAAACCTTGACTTGTATAGATCATATTTTCTCTTTGCAGGAGAATCCTGACAGCTGGTGAACTACTAAATTCAAGTTGTTCAGACAGACCTTAAAAATGTTGGTTCAGACAGCACTGAAGTCCATGGTATTTCAGAAAAACCTGGGCAAAAAATAGCCTCATGTTCTGCAGAATGACTAAAGAATTTGACAATTTTGTAGCTGCTGTCTAATAATTGTAGAAAATAAAAATTCTTGTTCTAACAGAGATGAGTTTTCAGATGCAAACAATATTGGGTGCATTTATATTAGTATAGTTATAATATAATATAATTTCAGCTAAGTACAAACAAACTCCAAATCAGAAGTCAAGTGCACTTCATTGACATACCTGCAGTACAATTTGCATTTTCGATTTCTTCAGTGCTCATATGTAAGTATTCTGTCCCTATATACACACTGAACACCAGAACAAGAAGCATAAACCACAGTGAAGATAGTTCTACTCATTATCAGTTCCTCCTCCTTTCAATTCCATGAAAAGCCCAAATAAACTCGCAGAGTCAAAACTGCCAATCATGCAAACTTGTTCATTCAGCCAGAGGATGAGAACTCACGAAGCTTGCAACAACATCCATGGAATGATGCAAACCTTGTGAAACATGAATTTCCCGTGAAACCCCTCCCCGTCATCGATCCTGCAGTCCGCAACTGCTGTTCTCGAGCTCTCCTCCCAGCCGCCTCCTACCTCCGAGTTGCCATTAAAGCACAGAGCTGGATCAGCGCACCCCACAGAGGCAGAGCCCACACTGCAGGGCTTGTGAAACGGGAGCACGGCGACCTCGGCGTCGATCTTGCCCCGGACATCCAGCAGGAGGTTCCTGAGCCTCGCTACCTCTGCCTCGAGAGCCGCATGGCCCTGCAGCCGCCTCAGGAGCTGCTGGTTGGCGGCACGGAGCTTCTTGACCTCCTCTTCCAAGAAGGCCGCGTGCGCCTTCTTCTTCTCCCGGTACTTGCGCACGGCTTCCCTGTTCCCGAGAGGTTTCCGCGGCTTGGTGGAGTCGGCCTCCTCCCTGTCCCTGGCGTCGTCGTCGTCGTCCTCCCCGCCGCTGCCGAGCACCTGGGTGTGCGTGTGCAGGCACGTGTGGGTGTGCATGGCGGCCGAAGGGCCGGGAGGGTTGCAGCTGTGCGTGTGGGTGCAGGTCGTCGTCGTCGTCGTGGCGCTGTTGAAGAACTCGTCGAAGCTGTCAGGCATCTCCGGGTGGGAGAAGAGCAATTGGCAGGGGAGGTCAGCTCCATCGTCCATTGTGGCAGAAGAGAATGTGCCTGCCGCACGAGCACGAGAACAAATTTCTCCTCCTCGATCCTGTGGCTGTGGTCAATGGACAAGTTGCACAAGAAAGATGCCCGGAAAGAAAGAGGCAGGAATTGTTCAAAGGATGCTCTTCCTTGAAGCTTCAATAAGAAGTGAATTTCTGAATTGGGGAGTGGGGGCAAACTGGCGGATCACAGATGAAACTAAATTGCAGGTGTAGGAGCAGGGCAGACAGTAGAGCACTCGAGAAAGGACAGTGAACTCCTGCAAGAGATGGTGAGCTGCCCGAATGCCGAAGACTAAGATGGCAGAGGTTGGAAGAGTGAGAGGACTGGAAACCGCACCACCCAGTCCAGGCGGTATCTTATCTCGGTAAACTAGCCGGAAAAGCAGGATTCCGGCATCAGAACCTCGGGCTGGGGAGACGACGATATGGAATCGACGGTGGTAGGGCAGGCGAAAGGTCTCTCCTCTCGCTCGCTCTCTCACCGCCGAGCTAGCTAGCTCTGGCGGGGAGAAGCTAACTTTCTGGTTTCTAGCTTGCCTTTTCTCCCCTCTCTCCCCTTTTCGCCTCTCTCTCTTCGCCTCGTCCGTCCGCCACCGATCTTTTGGTTTTGGTGACGTCCGATCGATCCAGTGCTTTGCGGTTTAGCGCCGATTGGAGGAGAGGAGAGAGGAGAATCCTGGAAAGGGCCGGGAGGCGTTCTGTGTTGTGGAGGAAGAGATGGACGCCGACGTGATTGGATGAGTGGCGTGGTGGGGGGGTGGAGACGGACGGAGAGGGAGAGGTGACGGACGACGATTCCCAGTAGTTCTTGCTTGCCTGTGCCGGGTCGGGAGGTTTTTGTTCGCTCGCAAGCAATGATGGAATCTTTTTGCTTGCGGTGGCCTGCCACTTGGCCTGGTTTTGTCATTCAGTTGGACTTTTCCTCCCCTTATTATTAAGATATTGTTGCCTAGTTGACTAATATATTTATTATTTATATTTATTTATAAACTAATATATGCAAGCAGCAAAGGATTGGTAAGGTTGCTGCGTTATTGGAATTACAGTATAAAATTTCAGCGCAGGTGCTCTTTAATACTTTTTGAAAAACGCAGGTGCTCTTTAATACGAGCTCGGTTAATAAAAACTTAAAATCAAGAACTGGGCACGTTGCGTTCAGCCATTCAGGGTCCCATCCCATCCAATGTGCCCAAAATCTTGGATACGCCCGACCATCCACCCTGTGCTTAGATAGAAGAACACTGTCCTCTTCTGAACCCACGTGTCCCACGCTCTTTCTCCTCTTCTCCGATCTATTTAATTACCATCATCATCATGTAGACAAGTTTGTTATATATCGAAGTCTCAAAGATTGATTACCTTTCTTATTACACGTTCTTACTACCTGTTATTCAAGTTCTGATAAACTTAGCTAAAAACTTCCCACTACGCTAAACCATGGCCGATCGATCTCTTGAAGCTGGCACTCCTGCTGCTTGACTTGGGAAAAGAAGCAGCAGAGAGAGAGAGAAAGAGCTAATATGCTTTCTAGAGGAGCTAGAAGGAGGAAGCTTGTGGGCACAAGAAAATTAAAGGTGGAGGGAATCAATAGAAAAAAAGGAGAAATTTGGGCACAAGAGTTTTTTGCCTGGGTCCAAGTCCCTTCTGTACATGGCTTAGCTTACAGTTTCAACCTAGTTTGACAAAGCTAACTTAATAAGATAAACAATATTAAGGCACGCTTAGGCGCTAACACTGCTGAAGTATCCATTGGATACAAGATAAACGCTTCATGTGAAGGTGGTGAACCGGTACCTGTAGTTCAAACTTCAGTTCCCACCTCTAGATGAAACGGAACGTGTTTATAAGACTTTAGGTAGCTTGCTGCGCGCCTGACAGGGACAATGACAAGGAGGTGCCACGAGTGTCCAGGCACTTCGATGCGTTCATTCAGTGGGTAATGAGATAAACTTGTCCAGCACCTCTCTTAAAAGTAACTTTTTCAGCACCAGTAGCAGAGCAATCTCCAAAACAACCAATATTACCAGCCACGGCAGTAGACATGAGTCATGACCGTCCTAACAACTGCTTCACATTTGCTGCACTTGTCCTGCTCCCTCATCTGCAAGTATGAACACTCTGAAATAAACAGAACCAGCGTCAGGTACTGAACAGTTAGTTTGCCAGCAGATTGCAGTTTGTCCAGCACTTCTCTGAAGGAGACTGAGAATGCGACACCAGAGTACAGGTGCCGTGCGATGATTAGGTTATGATCCTCTTTGAGCTTTCAGCGTCTAGCTTTTAACCAAACCACATCTCTTCCCAGTAATGCCAATTATGCAACTGGGCAACCTGCAGGCTGCAGTTCCCTCCACATTTTCGCATCCGGGCTTGGGACCGGCAAAGGCAGTGTTAAACCGCAAACAAACAAACAAAACAATCAATAAATCCAAAACAATCAACAAATCAGGAAACACAAATAATACCCAACAAAAAAATAATCATGTTCTCAGACATGAGAAAAAAAATACAAAAAATCATGTAACCGGCTTGTGTGCCAAACAAAGTAGCTATTCTTTTATTTATTTATTTAGCATTTAGCATATAAACAGGGCATAGCTTATGAACGAGCATCAAGCACGTGTTATGACAATTTAATTGTGCAAAACAACAAACAGGCAAGAAAGACAGCTATGAAAAACCAGTAAGAAATTCAGGGATTCTTTTGCAGGTTATAACTTCGCTGGAACAATCAATTAGAAGTAGTTTATTTAGTCTTAGGACTCTGAAATCTGACCAACATATCACTGATAGGTAAACACAGGTGCCAGCTGAAGTCCATTAGCAGTACCAAGTTTCACCCAATTTCCAGATATTAATCGATAACCAGCAATCCAAGTAAAAAAATATGGTTTATAATCATTGGCTAATAGTTGATAAACTGATATTCTTTGTTTTAGCATCCCCATTTCTCAGATCCAATAAGTGTAGATAATACATTAGAAGTTAATATGTTATTGTCATCGCCTATGTTGCCTGGACCATTTTGCAAGGCAGGTAGTTGGGTTCCAACCTAAACAGATGCAAGATAACCAATCCTAGTGTGAAGTTAACCATATAACACGATGAATGAACATACTAATACTAATTTATTTATAATACAGAGTTACACAAACAGAAGCAATGCCATCCTAGCTTGCATTCAAGTTGACCAAACACCAATCTGTACAGATGACACAAATGAAACCAACCATCCAAGTTAACAAGTTAACTCAAGGTCAAGAAACTCAGTTGTAACGATTTCAAGCAAGCACAGAAGCTTCCACTGAGTTTTTATTGCTACAGTCCAATCCTAAAGATCTTCACTTCAAACACTGCATATCAATGCAACAGCCTGAATAATCTGAACCAGGATGACAACTTCAACCACAACTTGTGAAACTGAAGATCCATGTGTATAAGCACTACTTAGCATCCACGATAGAAATGGCCAAACAGCAAGAAAACAGAAGACTCCAGTTCCATCCCAAAGTAAATAGAAGCTCTGCGTCACTGAGAAAGGCACATAGGCTGGTGTAGTCAAGGGCCAAACAAATTTGCTTAGACGAATTTTCGTTTTGCAGGAACGGGAGCAATATCCTTTCTTGGTTTTGATCCACAACAGATAAGATGCACCAGATGGAAGTCCAAAGTGGGGAAATTACACAACAAAGTTCAAAAAAGGGAGGGCCAATGTCACAAACACCAGACTGAGTCTGCACAAAAAGAGAGTTTAAGGCATAAAGGATAGCAAAGGAAGTGTCCTGTTTGTTCCAGGCAATCAATCTCACGATAACCAACAAAACTAAATAATGGTGTCACATGAGATCAATATCACTTTGATTTCAGATATTACAGCTCAAAGAAGAGTGAAGTTTTTTTTGAAGTTCAAGAGTATAGTCAGTAAGTTGCCTTTGCTCATAATAATAATTAATAATACCTAATAAATTACTAACAGGAACTGTGCATTATGTCAGATCGAATTAATAATAATACCTAATAAATTACTAACAGGAACTGTGCAATATGTCAGATCCAATTTAATAATGAATGAACATACTGAACGAAGTAGAGGTTATACCAAAGTAATATAACAAGCAAACCAGTAACTAGACTGAACATTAGTAGGGGTCCTAACAGAAAAATTGCAAATTTGGGACCGGAAAGAATATGACCACATGCTCAAGTAAAATATCCTACTAGGAACCAATTGTTTTCAAAAATATGAATTGACTTTGCTCAATGAAGGTATGTATGTCAAGCAAGAGTTCTTACTGAAATCTACAAAAATAGTGAACCTGCACCATCGGATGAGTCATGTAGGTTAAGGACAGCTTCAAAAGAGAGTTAGTGTGAATTATTATTTATCACTGGAAGGAAGATCCCAAGGTGGAAACAACTAGAACTCAGAATGCCTAACCATCCATCCACACTTTAGCTCCAACTGCAGGAATCCAACCAAACATCCATCAACTTAAATCAACAAGTGGATCCAAAATAAAAGACCGGTATGAGCAAGAGTATTATTTGTGAACTCTGGTTAGATTGAAGAACATTGCAAGGCATGCTCCACTCCTCTTAAAATCCAAGCTTTAGCGCTCTCAAATAACTGGAAACCAAGCAAAACACCGCTAATCCAAATCAAACAACTGAACTGGAAAGTGATGTGCAGTCAATAGTCAGAATAGTAGTTAGGGCAAACTCTGGGCAGGGTCTCGTCTTGGTTGTGATCATGTGAATCATCTAACTAGCGCAAAGCATCTGAACAGGTCAGTCCGTTTAGAGCATCAGTCCAAGTAAATCAAGCATTACATTAATGCACACTATCCGGAAGTTCCCTACTTCCCTGGTTAGCAAAACTGTAAGTGCAAAACCTAACAAAGAGCTCATCTATGATTTTTGTACTTTGGTTCAGGGATAGGCTTAAAAAACCTTCAAATCCAGTGAATCAAATGTCCAGTGGAACAGAGATGGGCTTCGGATACAACACCAATGGTTGGAATATCTATCTCAGCTTCTGTGTGATATATCTGCACAAACTTGAAAGAATTACTGGTTGAAGAAAGTATCTGGATAGGACTGTCGATATAGACATGAAGAATTAGAAGCCTCCTTGTAATTTAGATTGTTGCAGCACAGAAGAACTCCTAGGCACCCTGCCATCCTTATAGTTTTAACTTTTAAGTGGCTGGAAACACAATAAGGGACTACATATCAGAATGGATGAAGAGTTGTAGACCAAATAGATAGAAGTAAGAAGTGAGAGGTCAAGTATCACAAATTCCTTTTTTTTTTTCCAATTTGTTATCTCCAATTGATAAGATCCACCTCCAATGTCCTCCTGAATCTCTAAAGGACACGAACACATACCACAACCGATTTTAGCTATATATAAATTACCAAATGAATCCAGGTCAAACCTTGCTTTACTATAATTACGATCAGCAATGCCAGAATGTTAGCCAACCGAGATTCAGATCTGAAATCACTGAAAACAAGTGGCACAACCAACATAACAAGAATGATCATGCTCTAAACTCTGACCTGCCCCAGTTTCAAATATCAGTTCTTTGCTACAAGGATTTCCAACTGCCAAACTCATCCTGCAACCACATGTAAAAGCGAGCACAAAAACATAGATAAAGCCATACGAAGCATCCACAGAGAGAAATCCCAAACCAAACATTGACCGATGGACTACCAATTACTTGAGCTAAACGATCTGCGAAACACAGAAATGCCAGCAGCACAAGAATTAAAGCTACAGTCAAAGCATATAGCATGTGCATGATTAGTATGCAGAAATAATTAATAAGCAGAAATAAGCTTGATTAAATTAAATGAAAGTTGTAGTACTGTATTTCTACCCATCTCTGCTTGAATCTCCCCAAACATGCCTAGTACCTTCTACCACTGCAAATCAAATTAGAAGTATCCGAATTTTAACTCAATATATAGAAGTATTATGATTCATGTACTAGCATTGTGTAAATCTGATAAGGTTAGAAGTACTCCCAACACATATTCCACGTGACAAGCCCATGCAAAAAATATCAGAAGACCTGCAATAACGACCCCCGATCATTATCTACTTTTGAGGTTGAAGACACTGAACAAATACAATGAGAGTTCAAGGTTGTATGTTTGAGTATGAGTAGATGCAGAGACTGGTTCCTTTTCTGCAATCAGCAAGATCACTCTCTGGTAACTATCTAATTGATCGTGAGATGAGAACAATTATAAACAGCATGAACAATCATCTAATAATGTGGGGATAAGATAGCCTGGTCAATCGCCGACAATTTCAGTTGCAAGTCCTATCTCTGTAGCGATACCTCCCAAAACTGCAGATTTACTATCAAAGCATCAAAGGTAGCCTACAATATAATTCATTCAACTTTCAAAAGAACATTGACAGGAGAGGACTGTTATTGAACAAACACAGGGAACCCTCGACAGTTCAGAACTACACTGGTTCCTTTTGTGCCCGTGCAAGTATCAGATCTGCAATCAGCAAGACACACTCTGGTAACTATCTAACTGATAGAGTTGTGAACACTTATAAACAGCATGAACAAATCATCAAATAATGTGGGGATAGGATAGCCTGATCAATCGCCGACAATTTCAGTTGCAAGTCCTATCTCTGTAGCGATACCTCCCAAAACTGCAGATTTACTATCAAAGCATCAAAGGTAGCCTACGAGATAATTCAACTTTCAAAAGAACGTTGACAGGAGAGGATTGTTATTGAACAAACACAGGAATCCCTCGACAGTTCAGAACTTCTTATTGCTCATGCAGAAGCAGAATCAAACTCAGGCTCCAATCCGTCCATATAATTCAGTTGCTGGAGAAAACCACCAGCCCAAATATAAGAAACAAGAATTTTAGGAGTACCAATAAAAGAGTGAGAGGTAGATATATCCAAACGATGTTCTCCAGATGCTAAACTCGGAGCCCAGTCAAATCTTCAATCTACCTCCAAAACATCACCTCAGTTGCCTCTGCAGATCCAGCTAACAGTATTTTTCCAATTCAGGACAATCAAGCTTCTAATTAGTCTGGTGGCAGTCTTCACACCGCCATGATTTGACATCAAAACAGCCATATATAGCAAATAAAAAACAACAAACATAAGCAAACCTCCACCCTTCAACTAATCTCTCCATAACCAGCAAGGGCCTTTCCTTTTGCATCTAGGAGAGGACAAACTCTGAAGTGATGTCTCTCGAAACTGCAGATTTACTAACGAAGCATCAAAGGGGGCCTATGAGGGAAGTCAATTTTCTAAGAACATTGACAGTAGAGAGAGGATTGTTAGTGAACAAACACAGGGAACCCTGAATAGTTCCCAACTTCTGATCGCACAAGCAGGATCCAACTCTGCCTCCAAGGCTCCAACCCATCCATCCATATAATCGAGTTGCTGGAGAAAACCACCAGCCCCAATATAAGAAATTAAGAATTGCAGCGGACAGAAATTAAAGAATATGATGATGAACCAATAGAAGAGCGATAGGAAGATATATATTATTATCCAAACGATCTTCTCCCGATGGTATAAACTCCAGTTCAGCCAACGCCTCAATCTATCTCCAAAACATCACCTCTGTTGCCTCTGCAAATCCAGCTAACAACATTCTTCCAATCAAGCTTCTAATTAGTCCGGTGGCGATCTCCACACCACCATGATGACATCTTAAAACAGCCATATATGAAATCAAAAACAAGGAATGAACCATAAGCAAACCTCCACCCTTCAACTAATCTCTCCATAACCAGCAAGCAAGGACCCTTTTCCTTCTGCATGAAGTAAAAGGAGGACAAACACCCAAAAGGCCACAAGCGAGATCAGCCGTTAAAATAAGAATGGACCGAAGGTCTCGAATCCACCTTGTATGCAGGCTGCTACGATGGCACTATCTGATTCCAAATCCGCCTTGTGAACAGGCTACGATGGTGCGAGAACACCGGCAGACAATTGAGCCTGAAACCACCGAATCCATGTCCAAGTGACAAAACCAATGAACCGCCGGATCTGACAGAAGACTGACCTGCCTCCATCTCCTCGCCACACCACAAGACGCCATGACGAACTCTCCCAACACCCAATCGGATGCAATCCTGCAACCCACACGCTGAGAAGGAGAGGACGAAACACGGAAACTCGACAGGAAAAACTAGACGAACCGCATCGCAGGAAAGAATAAACCGCAAACCGATCAACCGAGCAACCCCGCCAGCCAACCAAAACTCAGGTCAGGTTCGCTCCCCGCGTCGCGCGAAAGCGAAACGCCCCCACGAAATCTGCGAGAGCACGGAAGCGCAAAGCAGCGAAACAAAATCAATCAATCAACCGGAGGAGAAGAAACGATCCGGGCTCGAAATCGAAAAGGAGACGGGAGAGTGAGGGAAGAAATGGCAAAGCGCAAACGCGGACGCGCCGAGCCGACGACGGGCGGCGAGACGGAATAGGCGACGAGGCGCTTGAACACCGACGCAAAGAGAGGAAAACCAGACAGCGCGAGGGGAGGTGGTCGTCCGGTGGTCGCTATTTATGGGCGGGGAGAGGCGGTGGTCCGGAGGGTCCGGCCTGCTCTGGCGCCAGCCGGAGAGGAATCCCAGGCGGACACGGCTTGCTGCGCTGGCGTGCCTTGGCCGCCCGGCAAAGCAAGGGGCCAAAGCTGGGTTCGCGTCGTGCTCACACGAACGAACGAGCGGACGGCGGCAAAGGGGGCTGAATTGGTCGTATCCGGGTTGGTTTTGAACTGGTCGGCAGCGGTCGGTCGGTCGGTTCCGGGGTGGTTCGTGGTTGGCGTCTCGGCAACGCGGCGTTTCACGTGGCGGTGGCATGGTGGGAGGCCCGCCGCGGACCGCGAAATTTCTAGGCGCCTCGGGAGTTCCGTGTGTGGGTTACATGTGGGACGTGATGAGTTGTGGCCCCGACGCTGGTTGCCGACCGTTGGCCTAATCCTGCGCGCGTAAAAACACGTGCTGCTGGGGTCATGCTGAGTTGCTGACATGCTTGTCCGAATTCAAAGAGTCGGTTAGCACTTTTTTTTTTTTTTCCTAAAATCAAGAGTCGGTTATCCTTCCCTCTACAGTTCGCACAGCTCCTTCCACTTATTACTGTTTTTACAAGCATCCGATTATGTGCATGTGACCAGAATCAGACGCCTGGAGATTTGCTTTGGGGTCTGAAATTTTGCCTCCCAGAGAAAAGACGTCTTAGTCATCTGATTTCTTATGCCTGCGGTCAAAGTTGCTGCCTGACTGGAGGTGGAGGTGCTCAAACGCACTTTACTGCACATTTCATATCTCGAATAGTCAAACAGGCCCTAAATTTGACCAACTATATAAAACTACCAACATTCAAATACCAAATAAACAATGTTAGTTAATCACTTCATCAAATCTTTTATAGTAGCGTTTGATACTAATGTTTCCCTAAATCCAAACGATTAACTTCTTGAAATATAAGATACGCACTTATATTTACGAAAAAAGTTTGTCCGGTACAATGGCCCAAAAACCAATTGATTTATGGTTTATATATGCATTTGGTTACCATTTGGTTACCATAATAGTAGTACATCGTCCTACACGAGTGGAAGCAAGTTGTTTGGCTGCTAAGCCGTTTAATGCTATTTTTGTGTGAGAGAAAGAAACATTGTACTATGGTTGAGAAGCTAGGCTAGTAAGTTTAAACAGTCAGGATATGGTTGGTTGTTTAGGCGGATGCAATCATATGCAAATTTGCATCCATCCAAGAAGGATATCCAGATAACCCCATTTTGAGCATACCCACCAAAGCCTGATTAAAAGTGTACTTTTACATGCTCATGCAGCATCCACTCGGTTGGCAACAAAACAAACTTCTTTCTTAGATTGTAGAGATCCACACCTAACTAATATAGAGGAGATGCAGCCAACCAAACACATCATATAGTGCTGGCAAGAGCTAGACTCCCATACTCTCAAGGAACTATAGCGCGCAATATTATTAGGTAAATAAAAGAAGTAATATGTAGTAGTCCATTAATCTTTTATAAGACATACACATATGTTAATTAATAACTAAACTTTAAATTCTTTTGATCCATAATTTTGTCGACAATTTTCTATTATTTGAACACAAACTTGATACTATTATTACATACTTAGACTGTAATTGCATGTGTATTTAATTACTATATATTTATTAGTATATACAATATAAACTAAAATAGTAATAAATAAATGGTTAAAGTTTAGTTTAGAAGACCATAAGACCATATCGTATTAAATTATGCCTTATATACTAAAGAAAATAATGGAGGGAGTAATTTCTTCTCTTCCGTGGTATAAAATTGAAATTGAAAGCATGAATTCTTCTGCCATTAGACCCAAGCAAGTGGGCTTACTACCCGCAACTTCTAAAGCGCACAGAGTGTTGTCAAAAGAAAAGAAAAAACGTATGGAGAGGGTCCATGTGGGTTTGAAGGTGAAAGCTCAATACAGTCTGGCCCGGTTTCCCACCTCTTTATGTCCACCCATCTTTCTGGCCTATACAAAAGCAGATTAATGAGTCAAGCCGGCCCGTCACGGTCCAAATAGTAGTAGGTAGCTCCATTTCCCTCCATCAACTATAGGCCCAACAACTTCGACTTTTGCATGGACTAGAGATATGACATTATTATTTCCAAAAGAAAAAGTAGTTGGTATTGTGCCGCACCACCGTGCATCGGCAGAGATCCGTGTATGCAGCAAGTAGGGGAACTAGTAGCAAGAACAAGAAGCTAACAAGTCTGTTATTGGCCTGGCGAAAAATAGTCCAATTGTGCAACGTGCTGGGAGCTTGGGACCCTCCTCCCATTTTGATCAATGAGTATAAAATAAATTAAATCAAAGACTAATCCGCAGATAGCAGCCTGGTGCGTGCTGCCGGGTGGGGTGACCTAGCTAGATCTATGATCTATCTCAATCAGATCATGACTTTTATCAGTGCCGGATCATTACGTACAATGAAAGGAGATGAGTGGGCTTACCGTTACATGACTTTATCAGTGCCGTATTATTCTAACTGATTCCGTCTCTTTCAATAGCATTCTGTGAGAAGAAATAAACCATAGTACGGCTAACTATTAAGTCGGCTGGAAAAAATAGACGAACAACGTTGTAATGGATGCATTTAGTGTCTACTATGTATTAATAAAATGTATATGTATGCATGTGTCACTTGAGTTTAGTGCCATCTTTGAATTTATTTATTATTGTAATATTTTTTTTGTTTCTAGTATGCATTTCCTTGAGGGTCCGCAGAGGCGGTCAATAGCAGTCAAGGAAAATTACAATTTCCTTGGAGGTCAAGGGCAGCCTAGGAAACAACTATTACCTTGACGGTCTAGATAATTTTCTTGGAGGTTGTTGACCCTTAAATAAATAAATACCTTTTCTTGGTGGCTATACCATTTTCTTGACCATTTATCAAATTAAGCCAGGTCATGATTTCCTTGGCGGCTAACCTCCAAAAAAATTATCCTTGAACGCCAAGACTGCCAAGTTAACTAATTTTTCTTGCCCTCTATTCTTTTGAATGTGTTTGCTTGACAGTTTATAGTCAAGGATTATTTCATTGACGATTTTTGGCCGCCATGGCAATTAAGGATTCTGGTAGTTAACTTAAGTTCAAAAGAAGATCAGCTTAGTTGATATGGAGGAGGTCATGCATATTTTGCAGCTATAAGGATGCATGGTCTCTTGTTACCAATTTTTTTTTCTCGAATACGCAAAAGACTTGCACATATTTGTATTTAAGAGAAGAGTTTTTACATCCACGCTTTTTACTGTCACACGCGCATCGGGAGTTAGGATATTACATTATGTGTCATTCCCAAATCTTTCCTCCTAAGCAGTTACTCACGGATTAGACAACCTATAATGCGCACACCGCTCGGATCCGTGGATCGGCGGTGGGCGCCATGCGCTGGCGTCTCAGAGCTCGCAGGATCGCCAAGGGCGTGCGAGGTCGGGGAAGAGCTCCCGCAATGATTCGAGTCCGCGTCCAACATGGTCGCCGCCAAACATGGCCTCGTACTCCAACTTGGTCTCCGCCGCCGATTTCCCCGCCACCGAATCCGCTGGAGAGGGCTTCCCCTCGTCTGACCAGGACGTTCGTGAGCAGCTGCGCCCGCTATCCTTGCCAGTTTTAGGTAAATCGATCCATCAATATGGGGTTGGTAAGGAAAAAGAACTTGCTTTCATGCTCCTCTTTCTTTCATTTTTTAGCCGGGAAGGCATGTACTTTGTGGGCAGTCCTCTTGCTTTCATGCTCCTCTTTCTTAGATAAATTCACTTGAATCGCATTTTCCCCCCACGTACAGCTGCCGTAGTTAAATCCTGACAGAAACTGCAAACGTTTGACGTTTACCACGCTAGATCATAGGTTAGAACTTCCGGGAGAGGGCGTTTTAAGACTCTAGTGTCACGCAAGTGGGGGCCTTTCAGTATCAATAATTTTCGTCGACGTATATATCCCTTGTGCTTCCGGCCTTAATGTGAGCAAGGACACGCAGAGTCGCAGACGCAGCGGGAGGAGACGAAGCAGCAGGCGCGAAGCGCGAGAGGCGCGGCGCGGCATGGAGTCGAGCAGGAGCTGGAGCATCGACAGCTACCTCAACGAGCACTTCGACATCCCCGCCAAGAACCCGCCCAGCGAGGCCCGCCTCCGTTGGCGCCGCGCCGTCGGCCTCGTCGTCCGCAACCGCCGCCGCCGCTTCCGCATGTTCTCCGGCCTCCACGGCGCCCTCGACGACGCCCACCGCCGCAAGATCCTGGTACGTACTGCACGTCCCTCGATCTGTTACAGGCCGTAGTAGTAGAGCTAGAACCCTTCTCTCCGCCGCGTCGCTTTCGTTGAATCGCGCTGTTCAGAACAGTGGATGCGCATTTCGGGCTTGCGAAATTGCTAGGAAACTTCCTCGGTACGGATCAGCCGTGAGCCTTGGTACGAATGGTATGTGGATGAGCACGCCTGCCACTGGCTGGCCATTGCTTTGTGCCTCCTATGGGCAAGCCATGACATTGACGTGTCTCAGGTCTCAATCTGGTTCCACAAGCCCACCATGCCAAATCTGGGATCGATGTCTCTATTCTCCTCTCGTCTGAATGGTCTCTCAGGGTCGAGGAACAGGAACTTTAGATTCCGGAGGCGCCCCTAGCACACGGCCAAAACGTAGAATTCAGGAATTTTTTCGACATGTTCTGATATAAAGGTTTCACATGTGAGTATGTGACCAGCCCAGTTGACACGACTAATTCCATAGGGAAACAATAGTTAACTGACATGAGCACATTTTGTTTCATCACATCATTGCATTGCTTGGATCTTTATCATAAAAAAAAAAATCAATTGGTATTGCATCATAGGTAACGATGACAATTGGCATTTTTTCTAAATAATGGATAACAATTATCGGCCTCTACATCCAAGGGATGTACAAAGCCCATTATTACAAGCTTTCAAGAAATAGAAAGAGAGAGCCTCGGTCATAAATTGGCCAGAAGCTAAAACAAACAATATAAATGTTTCCATCCATTGTTGGATATCTCTAAAGCAATAAATTCTAATTTCTTGCTTATTGTTGAGAGCGCTTCCTTGGCTATCTCTTCACGCCGCAAATTTGTGGCTGAAAAATTACCTCGCATAATAGAATTAGATTTCTTTACATTAAAAACCACATCATTTCGGCATCTCCAGAGAGCCCAAAGATATGGCAGCCATCCCCACCCAAATCAATTCTCTAATCTTTTTATTTTGATTAGTTAGCCAATTCTCGAACATATGGCTAATTGATCTAGGTTGAGTCGATCCAAAGAGCAAAGAGATAATCCTCCGGATCATTCTGTAAGGGGACGCCTAGAAATAAGTATTGAATAGTCTCATTCCCATTACAAGAAACACACTTCGACTCCCTTTCCAGTTTTTTTTTAGCAAAATTGTCTTTAGTCAATATAACCCCCCTCGAAAAAAAACCAGAGAAAGATTTTAATTTTTAGAGGAATCTTTATCTTCCAAATCATCCTATGCCGAAAAGGTGTTTGTGTATCAATGAGATCAAGGTACATTGAGCGGACAGAGAATAGTCCCGATTTGGTTAGGCTCCATCTAAAATAATCCGCCCTTCCACCAATTCGACATTTGAGATTCGTGCTACTAGACCAAGCCATTCTCAGAAGTTTATTATCCACCGTAGCCTCTGTAAGGTCCTAGATGGCTAGAGGGGGTGAATAGCCTATAAAAATTTCTACAAGCTCAATTAACAAACCGATTAGTATAACAAAAGGCGTAAACGCTGGTTTTGCACTAGCTCTATTGTCTTGCAAGCCTCTAGTGACAATTCTAGCAAATTGCTATGATCTCTAAGTCAATCAAGGCTATGTCACTACACTATCTAGTGAGCAATCCTAATATGATCCTTATGCTAGCAAGAACAACCTACACAAGCAAGTGCTAGCTCTCTACTCAAAGTAAACTAGGAAAGTAAAACTAGAGTGAGAAGCTTGTTATACCGACGTGTAGAGGATGTCAACCAATCACCGGAAGAAGAAAAGCTATCAATCACGCCAAGGTGATGATCCACACAATGAGACAATGAACAAGTCGATTTGTTCACCCGAGTTCGCTTGTACACCGACAATTTACTCTCCTAAGTTGTGCCGACCAACACAAGGATGGTGTTTGAGCTAGGCGGTACCCTTGCTAGCCTCAACACACCACTCAACAAGTGTGGTACTCAAGACACGAGCAATGTATTCCTTGTACTTTGTCTTTCCGACGAGGAGTGCATGATCCTCTCACAATTTCGCCCGGAGGTGGCCAAGAAACAATCTCCTCTTCTTGCCAATAACTCCACCAAATCACCAAGCCGGCTAGGAGCGGTGTCTCCAAGAGAAACAAGAAACTCACCGGCTCACAACGATCCCCAAGTGCCTCTAGATGCAAGAACTCGATGTAATGCACTTGGATCAACTCTTCTCTCAAGAATGACGCTCAAATCAAGAATGAGAGAGGAGGGAGGCTTGCTTGCTTGCTCAACATCATGGACTTCTTCCAATACACCACTTGAGTTGTTCCACACTTTATATACTTTGCTTGTGGTGGAATAACCAAGTAGGAACCCCTCATCACACCTCTTGTCAAACTTGCCAAGTCTTGCACCCTTCTTCAATATGTAGCATTTGCATCCAAACACTCTAAAATAAGCAATGGTTGGCTTTCTTCCATTCAATAGCTCATAAGGTGTCTTGTTCATCATGGGATGGCAATACAATCTATTGATGTAGTGGCATGCGGTGTTGATTGCTTCGCCTAAAATGATTGGCTCACATTATACTCACTAAGCATTGATCTTGCCATCTCAATGAGAGTCCTATTCTTCCTTTTAACTAGGCCATTTGATTGTGGTGTGTACTTGGCCGAAAGTTGATGCATGATTCCATAGTCATCACATAGCTCATCAACTCTTGTGTTCTTGAACTCACTTCCATTGTCACTTCTCACTTTCTTCACTATGATATCAAACTCATTGTGCACCCTCTTGAGAAATGTCTTGAACAATGAATACACATCACTCTTGTCATTGAGAAAGAACACCCAAGTGAATCTTGTATAGTTATCCACAATCACAAATCCATACTTGTTGCCACCAATACTTGTATATGCGGTTGGGCCAAACAAGTCAATATGGATCAAGTCAAATGCCTTGCAAGTACTCATGAAGCTCTTCTTTGGATGAGTATTGACAACTTGCTTGCCGGCTTGATATGCACTACATAGCTTGCCCTTGTTAAAGTGAACATCCTTCAAGCCTCTCACTAGATCATGAGTCACTAACTTGTTGAGTTGCTTCATGCCAACATGACCAAGTCTTCTATGCCATAGCCAACCCATGCTAGATTGAGATATCAAGCATGTACTAATTTGTGTCTCACTAGCACCAAAATCCACAAGGTAGAGGTTGTCAAATCTAATTCCCTTGAAGATCAAGCTTGAATCTTTTGTATTCACAATCTCAACACTATCTTCACCAAAGATGCACTTGTAACCAAGATCACAAATTTGTGCCACCGAAAGCAAATTGTACTTCAATATATCCACTAGTGCCACATTTGATAAGGTCAAGTCATTGGTTATTGCAATCTTTCCTATGCCTTGTATGTTGCCACTTTTGCTATCACCAAATGTAATAGGCTTGCCTTTCTCAAGGAGTGGGTGAGCTCATCCACCTCTCTTTTAAGAATCTCATTCTCAACTTTTAGTGATGAATCTAAAATTACTCCATCACTACTAGTAGAGCTTGAGTGGATTGATGTGGATGTGGAAGGAATTGATGGTTCTTCAACATCAACCAATAATGGTTCATCTATGATGTCACATGTTGAACCAATATCATTTTTGATGATTAAGCAAGTTTTATCATTCTTCTCTAAGAACAAGACATGGGCTTTTTGGAGCCTTATATGAGCTAGCTCCAATTCCCCATGGTCTTCCTTTTTAGACCCTCATGGGTGGCCTCTAGCTCACTAAAGTTTTACTTAAGAGTTTTTACACTCTTTTGCAAAGCTTTGCATTCCTTGTCCTTAGTCTTAAGCATGATATAAGTTTGCTTAAGCATCTCAAGAAGATCATCCTTAGTGGGTTCACATTCATCATCTTTATCATCACTATCATCATATTTTACTTCATTATCACTTAGTTCATCATGCTCATGCAATGATACCTTAGTGACCTTAGCCATGAAGCATGAAGGTGATGAGCCAAGAGAGATGACTTCTTGTGTTGGCCAATTGCACTCATGGCCTTGGGCTTCTTCTTCCTCTTCATCTGAGGAGCCATCACTATCCCAATAACAAACAAAAGCACCATCATTTGTCTTCTTGAATGTCATGGTCTTGCTCTTCTTGTTTGTCTTGCCACCCTTGTATGCCTTCATCTTCTCTTTTTCTTTCTTGATTGGGCAATCGGCAAGGATGTGATAAGGGCTATCACACTCAAAGTACTTTCTTGGCTCTTCATTGCTCTTGGATGAATTGTTTCTTCTTCTAGAGCCTTGACTAAACTTCTTGCTCTTCAAGACCTTGCTAAATTTCTTCACAAACATAGCAAACTCTTGATCAATCTCTTCAAGGTTGATTTTCTCATCATCTTCTTCTTAAGCCTTGGACTTGCCCTTAGCCTTGGATGAGGTGGTGGCGGCCTTGAATGCCACAACCTTATTCCTCTTGTCATCTTCTTTTTCTTCCTCATCTTCCATGCCATCAACCTTCTCATCGGTTAGCACTTCACCAAGCAAGTCACTAGATGTCATGGTGTCCAATGCACCTCTAAATAGAATCTTCCTCAACATGGCAAATCTCTTGGGCAAGCACATCAAGAATTTATGTCCAAAATCTCTATCCAATGTCTTCACTCCTAATGCCTTGAGGTCATTGATAATCACTTGGAGCCTATGGAAAGTATCCTAAGATGCTCTCATCTTTCTTCATCTTGAAGTTCTTAAATTCACTCTTGAGAACATACAATTTGGCACTTTTCACAACTTTGGTGCCCTCATAGGTCTCACAAAGCTTCTCCCACACTTTACTTGCCTTCTCAAGATCCTTAATGCCTTCAAACACTTTAACATCCATTCCCTTGTAGAGTGTGCTCAATGGCATTGTGTTGTATTGCTTGTGCATCTTGTCGGTGGGTGTGAGGTTGGTAGGATCGAGGATGACAAAATCCTTCTCGGTCACTTCCCATACTTGATCATTGATTGATCCCAAGTACATTCTCATGCATCTCTTTCAATAGTCAAAATTCTTGACTCCATCAAAGAACGGAGGCTTTCCCCCAACATTGTTGAACACAATACTAGCCATGCTTCACACCGGAGGTTGTTAAGCCTTCTAAAACGGTGACCACTGCTCCGATACCACTTGTAAGGTCCTAGATGGCTAGAGGGGGGTGAATAGCCTATAAAAATTTCTACAAGCTCAATTAACAAACCGATTAGTATAACAAAAGACGTAAACGCGGTTTGCACTAGCTCTATTGTCTTGCAAGCCTCTAGTGACAATTCTAGCAAATTGCTATGGTCTCTAAGTCAATCAAGACTATGTCACTACACTATATAGTGAGCAATCCTAATATGATCCTTATGCTAGCAAGAACAACCTACACAAGCAAGTGTTAGCTCTCTACTCAAAGTAAACTAGGAAAGTAAAGCTAGAGTGAGAAGCTCATTATACCGACGTGTAGAGAATGTCAACCAATCACCGGAAGAAGAAAAGCTATCAATCACGCCAAGGTGACGATCCACACAATGAGACAATGAACAAGTCGATTTGTTCACCCGGAGTTCGCTTGTACACCGACAAGTTACTCTCCTACAGTGCCGACCAACACAAGGATGGTGTTTGAGCTAGACGGTGCCCTTGCTAGCCTCAACACACCACTCAACAAGTGTGGTACCCAAGACACGAGCAATGTATTCCTTGCACTTTGTCTTCCCGACGAGGAGTGCGTGATCCTCTCACAATTTCGCCCCTGAGGTGGCCAAGAAACAATCTCCTCTTCTTGCCAACAACTCCACCAAATCACCAAGCCGGCTAGGAGCGGTGTCTCCAAGAGAAACATGAAACTCACCGGTTCACAACGATCCCCAAGTGCCTCTAGATGCAAGAACTCGATGCAATGCACTTAGATCAACTCTTCTCTTAAGAATGAAGCTCAAATCAAGAATGAGAGAGGAGGGAGGCTTGCTTGCTTGCTCAAAGATGTTAGGAATGATTCAAATGACCAAGAGAGAGAGCAAGAGGCGCCCAAGGGGGTATAAATACCCCTCACCACGAAATGTGGTCGTTGGTGGGAAACCCACGGTTTACAGCGACCGGACGCTGATCGACCGGACTCACCGTTGAGTCCACGGTGGGTCCGGCCACAACCGACAACCCCGAACAAAGGATCGACCCCAGCCGCACTGGTCCGGCCATAGGCGTCGGCCATGCTTCCGGCCAAGATCGGAAGCATCCGGTTGGTGCGTCCGGCCGCCCGGGGCCAACCCGGCTTACACCCTTCGAATTTCGACGGACTCACCGACCGGTCGCGCCCGGCCGGATCCCCAGCCTCGCTCGGCCGTAAAGGCCACGCCACGCAGCGCGAAATCTTTGTCGCTTCGTCGTCGTTCCTTCGCCTTTGCTCCAAACCGACTTCCGTCACTTGTTTCTTGTTGCCGACACGTCGAAGAACACCCCGACACCATGTGTTAGCATTTTCAAACATTTTCGACAAGCGGAGTTAGCTCTTTAGGTTAGAATGCATGCATATGAATTTTGAACCTAAAGGCACATGAGGACCGATATGTACGATAAGTTTTTCCCTCTTTATAGTACGGCTTATCGATCCTATAACCACTCACACCCTCTATGGTGTCTTGAGTGTGAAATCAAAAGCCCTATGGTTATACCTTGCCTTGGGGACAATTGATCTCCGAAAACTCCACCGAAGTTGCATGGTTTATCACCTTTTGGATCACCTCGATC
This sequence comes from Hyparrhenia diplandra, assembly GCA_015847255.1. Lineage (NCBI taxonomy): Eukaryota > Viridiplantae > Streptophyta > Magnoliopsida > Poales > Poaceae > Hyparrhenia > Hyparrhenia diplandra. The sequence continues at coordinate 52,818 of JADLZK010009187.1, read as the reverse complement.
CATCCTCCATGATCACCATGCACCAACTCCGGCACGACCAATCTCCAATCTAGTCAAACACTTAGCATCGAGAGATTAGTCCTTAGGTATCACTAATTAGCCAAAACCAAACAAGAGATCTTCAGCCCTCCTAAAAGAGATGTTTAGAGGGTTGGAATCCATCACTTTTGAAACGATTGCGTGAGGATTTCGAACTATATTATATAAAGATGGATAACAATCTTTCGGGGCTTATCTCCTACCTATTTATCGTCCCAAAATCTAGTGGTAGTTCCATCTCTCGATATCGAAGGAACCTTTAGCCAACACCTCCTCTTTGATATGCATGAAGCCCTCCAAAATGAGAGTTATTGGGCTTGGCGGTCAATTGATTTAGGGATTTGGAATGTAGGTATTTATTCCTTAAGAGCGATCGCCACATGCCCTCTGGTGTTCAACAAATTAACCAACCATTTGGCTAGAAGGCATTTATTTTGCAGTTCTAAATTAAGGATACCTAGTCCCCCTTGATCTTTAGGACGACACAGGATGTCCCATCTAGCAAGTCTATATCTATGTTTTTCTGAAGAGCCTTGCCAGAAGAACCTTGATCTATAAAGTTTGAGGTTTTTAATCACCCCTTTAGGCATTTCAAAGAAAGACATCATGAAAATAGGTAGGCCGCTTAGTACTGAATTAAGCAATTAGTTTTTCCCACAAGATGTATTTTGCTTTCCAAAGAAGAGAGTTTCGTTTGAAACGATCTTCTACCTTTCTCCATTCGAGTTCAGAGTTGTCTATGGTGCATTGGGATTCCAAGATATCTAAAAGGATATTCCAAATATTGCAACCAAAGAGAGTAGTATAAAAGGATTCCATCTCCTTAGCCGCACCATAATAAAAGATTTTACTCTTATGAAAGTTGATCTTCACCCGGATAATTGTTCAAAAGCACAAAGCAAAAGTTTAAGATTTTATGCTTGCTCGGGTCATGATCCGTAAAGATAATGGTGTCATCTCGCATATTAAAGTATAGACAACCCATCATCTATAAGGTGGGGAGGACACCTCTTATTTGACCATCGGCTTTCGCTCTATTAATTAGAAGAGCTAACATATCTGGTAACGATGTTAAATAAGATTGGTGACATAGGATCTCCCTGTCTAAGTCCTCGCTTAGTCCGAAGTAAGGACCTACGTCATCATTGACTTTGATCCCTACACTCCCCAAAGAACCATTGTTTCAACCCACCTACACCATTTGGGAGAGAAACCTTTCATTCTTAGCGTTTGTTGAAGGAAAGACCACTTCACTTTGTCATATGCCTTTTCAAAATCAATTTTGAAGATGACACCGTCACGCTTTTTGGTGTGAGGTTCATGAATGGTTTCGTGTAGGAATGACAATTGGCATGTGAGTGCATAACTTGTTTTTAACTTGTACTACTCGTGCACTTGCTAGCGAGTACTCATATACTTATTACTTAGTGGTTCATATTCAAAAAATCAAACTTCGTTTTTTTAATGCTCCGTCGAATTTGATCGATTAGCTCTAACCCCGACCCTACCAATAAAAAACATGGCTGTGATGCCATGTTGCCTTTCTATTTTGAGTATATATGATTTGTCCCTTAGAAACAATAGTAGTACATGAAGAATTCCTCACGGGCAATATAGGCCTAGAATGTATATGCCTTGACATACTTAACAACACCATCAAGGCGTGGCAATGATGGATGACCAGGTGGCACTTCATTCACGATTGACATGCACGGCGGTAGAACACACAAGGGTCATGTTAAATGGGCCATAGGGCTTTTTATATGGTTGATGTATTGCATGAGCGCGAGACATTTTGTATAGAGTAAATTTTCTTAGAGGGCAAGGAGAGGATCCTAGAGATAAGATATGTATCCTAGAACTATAATCAATCCTAATCTACCATATCCGGAGATTCTTAGAGATATCCTGATATAGTCTAACATCTCTCCTCCCTCCCGCGTAGGAGATGACACAAGCTGAAGGTTGTAAGTCAATGAGGTACCATCCCAAGCGGCAATAATGGACGACGTGAGTTGCATTCCGTGGTTGGAGTGGAAGTTGACATGGTTGCTCAAGCAAGATTGCAGCCTTTTTGGCCAAGGTCAAGGCTGTTGAGCGTGAGAGAAAGTAGCTGTGGTTGGGTATCCCTTGCATAGGATTGTCATGGTCAACGGAGATGTTGAGGTTGCCGAATATGAGGTAGCTACACAAGAAGCCAGAAGCACACTAATGTCGCCATGCATGGTGATGGTGGTGTGTATAAGAAGTCGTTATAGACAAAGATTGTGATATGTCAATGTAGTCACTGAGGGAGAAAGTCAATGCTGAGGAGGCAGTCAATGTCACCATGAACACATCGGGACAAAGCCACACATTGGTGTTATTGCTAACACTGGACACAATATGGAGAGGGCACCAACCATGCGTCCAAGGCGCCAATAAGAAAGCCCTCCATGAATAATATGGTTCCCAAAACGTTAGGGTTAGGAGGCACTGATGTGGATCTGGATATAAATTATTTCTAGATACATAGCAAGACCTATGCATTAGAAAATCCATACAAAGATTTGGACAGGAGAGAGTACTAATTATGATTAGGTTCATGACAATGGTGGTTATGAGGTTGATGTTTATGTACATGCAAGCTTTAATAGCGAATAGTTATAGTAGATATTCATTACTGAAATTGAATAGCAAAAAACTGAATTCAGTTATGTTTCTGTGTCTTAAGGGATGTTTGCGTTTGTTACCAGGGAAAAGTTCAGGTTGTAATTAATGTGCACAAGGCAGCACTGCATTTTATCGACGGTGTGGATTCATCAACTAATTCTATCTGGCTTTCTACTCTTATTATTATCACCCTGTTGCATTTAACCTTGATCACAAAATTACACAGGTATAAGACGATACCACCTATCTCCTGAGCTTATCGAAGAGGGATTTTGTATCAGTCCAGATGAACTGGCAGCAATTACTGGAATTCGTGAACATTCTACAGTCTTCAAGACACATGGCGGAATTAGTGGAATATCTAGGAAAATCAAAGCATCATTGGAAGATGGCATCAAGGAAGCTGAAATAGCAACCAGGCAGAAACTGTATGGCAGTAATAAGCATGCTGAGAAGCCTCCTAGAAGCTTCTGGATGTTTGTCTGGGATGCATTGCATGACCTGACGTTGATTATTCTAATCGTTTGTGCTGTTGTTTCTGTAGTAGTTGGCCTTGCCACTGAGGGGTGGCCGAAGGGCATCTATGACGGACTTGGCATAATAATCAGCATTTTATTGGTGGTGCTGGTTACAGCATCCAGTGATTACAAACAGTCACGAAAGTTTATGGAGCTGGACTGTGAGAAAAAGAAGATATATGCCCTTGTCACTAGAGATAGGAAAACCAAAAGGGTACTGATTCATGATTTGGTTGTGGGTGACATCTTGCATCTTTCAATAGGTGATGTGGTTCCTGCAGATGGCTTGTTCATCTCTGGCTTCTGCTTAGTCATAGATGAATCTAGCTTATCAGGTGAGAGTGAACCAGTTCATGTTTCTGAAGAAAAGCCTTTCATTCATGCTGGAAGTAAAGTGGTAGATGGGACTGCCAAGATTCTTGTAACTGCTGTTGGTATGCGTACTGAATGGGGAAAATCATGGACACTCTGAATGATGATGGAGTCGATGAAACCCCTTTACAAGTTGCTTAATGGTGTGTCCACAATCATTGGACAGATCGGATTGCTGTTTGCTATCCTCACATTTTTAGTACTTCTTGCGAGGTTCCTGGTTCACAAGGGAATGCATGTTGGCTTGTTAAATTGGTCATCAAATGATGCACTGACAATAGTGAACTACTTTGCTATTGCAGTGACAATCATTGTTGTCGCAGTCCCTGAGGGTCTACCACTGGCTGTGACTCTTAGCCTTGCGTTTGCCATGCAAAAGTTGATGAATGATAAAGCACTAGTGAGGCATCTCGCTGCATGCGAAACCATGGGTTCAGCAAGTTGTATTTGCACTGATAAGACTGGAACTTTGACAACCAACCACATGATCGTTGACAAGATTTGGATCGGTGATGTATCTAAGTCTGTCAATGGTGATACAAATATGAATGAGCTGAAGGCTGCTACCGCAGAAAGTGCTGTGGACATACTTATTCAAGGAATATTTGTGAACACTGGTTCTGAGATTGTGAAGGGAGATGATGGCAAAAAAACTATCTTAGGCTCACCAACTGAAGCAGCATTATTGGAGTTTGGCTTGAGCTTGCAAGGAGATCTATACGGTGAGTACGATAAGTTGGCAAGAGTCAAAGTAGAGCCTTTTAACTCAGTTAAGAAAAAAATGTCTGTGCTAATACAGTTACCTAATGGAGGCCTCCGGTCCTTCTGTAAAGGTGCATCTGAACTTATCTTAGGGCAGTGTGATACTTTCCTCAACAGTGAAGGAAATTTAGCACCACTGTCAGAAATGCAAAAGCAAAATGTCTTAAATATAATAAACTCATTTGCTTCTGAGGCATTAAGGACGCTTTGTATCGCGTTTAAGGACCTGGATGAAATTCCTGATGATCAAACAATACCAGAGGATGGTTACACACTAATAGCACTTTTTTGGCATAAAGGATCCAGTTCGTCCCGGTGTACGGATGCAGTAATGACCTGCATGGTTGCTGGAATTAAAGTAAGAATGGTGACTGGAGACAACATCAATACTGCCAAAGCCATTGCCAAGGAATGCGGAATATTAACTGAGGATGGAATAGCAATAGAAGGAAGAGAGCTTCATGATAAGAGCGCAGATGAGTTGAAGGAGATCCTGCCTAAAATTCAGGTTTAGTTCAATTTTTGCCTGATGTTTTACTAATTGCTTTGGTAATCCAGTTTTCAAGCATTGCTCAAACCTTTTTCATGAGTTCAGGTAATGGCTCGGTCCTTGCCGATGGACAAATATAAATTGGTGACAAGCCTAAAAAGTATGTATCAAGAGGTCGTGGCAGTTACTGGTGATGGAACCAATGATGCCCCAGCACTGCGTGAGTCAGACATAGGTCTGGCCATGGGCATCGCTGGCACTGAGGTATGTCTTGGAGTTCCTATACCACATTTCGTTGCTCTGTTGCATGAGTCGATGAGTTTTTTTATGCTCTATTTGAATGCATCTACAGAAAATTCTGATTAGACATTTTGTGTACTCCATCTGATTCAAATGTACTTTATGTTATTAGTTCATCATCAAAAATACTATTATGGCATAGCTTTAAGTTAATCAAATGATATATACTCCTAAAAAAGTCAGGAGTCAAAGTCGCACATTGAAGTCCGTGTCAATCTCTTAAACAAATTATATTATGAATCAGAGGGAGTATCATGTTCCTGAATTAGTATTGCTTGCATTACTTTTTTTACAGACATATTCCATAAATAAATCCCAATAATGTATTATTGTGTTTCATTCTGCCAGTACCACAGAAACAAGTTTTCTTTGCATGTATCTATTACTTCCTTTAGCTAGGTTTGTATTTGTTATTTCGTTCCACTAAGGTTTTTTTATAGACTTGTGATGCAAATTTCTGGTTGGATGCAGGTTGCGAAAGAAAAATGCCGATGTTATAATAATGGATGATAATTTCAGTACCATTGTAAGTGTTGCTAGATGGGGTCGTGCGGTTTACTTGAACATTCAGAAGTTTGTGCAGTTCCAGCTTACGGTTAATATAGTGGCTCTGATAGTGAATTTCATCTCAGCGTGTATCATAGGTGTGCAAATCTAATCATGATGATTGCTTTGAAGTCCCTGCCCTACCTGCTTATTATGTTCCATACCTTTTCGCTGCACGTTCTTTTAATGAATTCATACATTGCCCACTTTGAACTAACATGTAGGTACTGCACCACTTACTGCCGTTCAGTTGCTATGGGTGAACATGATCATGGACACATTAGGAGCCCTGGCCTTAGCAACAGAGCCACCTAACGATGAAATGATGAAGAGACCTCCTGTGAGACGGGGACATGGTTTTATCACTCAGATCATGTGGAGAAATATTCTTGGGCAGGCTTTATACCAGCTCCTTGTACTTGGTATTCTTATGTTTGTTGGTAAGAGGATCCTTAACATCGAAGGCCCAAATGCTGATAGAACCATCAATACCCTCATATTCAACTGTTTTGTGTTTTGCCAGGTATGAGTAGCGCAAGCCACCTTTCTTTCTGATACCTAATGCTTCAATTTGTGTATCTTTGATATTGACTTACTCAATAGCTGAAACTAGCAAAATCAACGACTTGATTGGGCTCTGCCACTAATTTAGAAAATCAATTGGCTCGATGTGATGCGGATTGGGATTTAGCATGATATAGTAAACCAGATAATGTTTTCCCATTTCAGCAGAAAAACCATCCAGACACATTGAAAATATTAACAACAATTGAAAGCAATTTTGAAACTTCTATGAACGCACATCAATAATGTGGTGTAGATTCCAGTGAAAACACAAGAACTATTGCATCTGTTCTAATGATGTATCTGCAATTCATTTTGTCATTCTTTCAGGTTTTCAACGAGATAAATAGCAGGGAAATGGAAAAGATCAACGTGTTCAGAGGGATACTGAAAAACTGGATCTTTATCAGTGTATTGACAGCAACCGTCATATTCCAAGTAACTATAGTGGAGTTTCTTGGAACCTTTGCAAACACCGCACCCGTTGAGTTGGGAGCTATGGTTGCTCAGTGCTATTATCGGCTCGATCAGTATGGTCATCTCTGTCATCCTCAAGTGTATTCCCGTCGAATCTAGAAAAACAGATATCAAGCCTCATGGCTATGAGTTGATTCCTGAAGCCCCAGAAACGGTATAGTTGCACAACCGGTCATGGTCGCCAACCAAAATCTTATAGTGAATTGGAATGGAGTTTCTTCCCGGGATTTCTTTGTCGATGTGATTTTGTGGAGTAATATTACTCGGATAAGGACAGGACATTGTAGTAGGATACATCCCCATGCAGGTTACAGCAGGTTACAGGGTTGCAGAGGAAGAGGATCATGTAAGGCAGTAAGCTCCAAGACAAACTACTGAGTGCTGCATACTAAAAACAGCGACGTATTTTGATTCTTCAGTGCATTTTAGCTTCCATTGCAAGCCTTGGTGCACATACTCTGTAAATCTAGATTCCTCATACCTGTGACTGTTGAGCCAGTAACGTTACTTCAAGGACTCCATAATTCTATACACAGTTTTCCTCCTTTTTTTACCCTATTCAAGTGTAAATCGAACTGTAGCTACTTTTCTTTGTTGTTGGAATAAACTTTGAATAAGAGGGAGGTTATATTTGCTGACGCACATAATTGTTCTATCCATAGAGTACCCCTTCCTGTATTTCAATTTTTTTCCATGTCTGAATAAAATCGTCAACACACACTCAACTACTCAAGTGAAGACAAAGCAGGTACTCTATGTTAGAACTCCACGGTTATAGAACTGACAAGACAAAAACGAGTGACAGGATCGGGAACCTGAAAAACGAAGGCACCGCGAACTGAATGCAGAGATGGCGACGGGGCAGGCACGCAGGTGGGTGTGCACGACCTGTTTTCTTATGGGCTGTGTTGTTAGTTGTGACTGACGCTACTCTTGACAGTGAGACTCCAAGAGAGGAGGAAAGCAATAGGAAACTGAACTTTTGGACTTGGACCGACATGGCATCGCTTTCATCTTTCAATCGCAGCAACCCACTAGTTGACCCCTTTGAGCAAGTTTCTTCTCGAAAACGGAAAAGACAACCCCACACGCCGCCGAATTGATCACGGCAGGCAAGGAAGGCCGCCGCCGGCCATTGCGTGTGCGTGTGCACTGTGCTCTGCGCGGACGACTCCGATGAGCACCAGCTGCCGCCCAGCTACCAGCGTCTACACCTACTAAAACGGCCTGGCCGTTCCAAGCAATCAAGCCCACGTCGACACGATCGCGGTTGGATTTGGTCACCCGTGATTTCATCCATCCATCGCTCCGCCGCTGGTTGGTTTCACTGATGACGCCGACCATCGGAGTCGGACGGACGGCACAAGGACGACAGGGACGCCACGGTCGCCAGACGAGACCACCGGCTTGCCGCCGTCGCTCGTCGACCCGTCAGTACAATGGCCATGGCCGTGTCACGCTCACGGGCGACTCACGTCTCCGTCTCCGTGCCACGATAGATGAAGCTCCCCACCCGGCGTCTCCACTCCACCGCCCTCGTTCTCCTCGTGCGCCAACACGTCTCCGATCCGACACCTCTTCCCGCCTCGGAAATCTTTATAAATATTTTCACATCGTGGGTCACAAAAATTCACATAAAAGGAGCACAGGTGATTCGTTTTTCTCAAGCTCGCTTACCGGATTGGATTGTGTGTGTGCCCCGGAGAGAGGAGTTGGTGCTGGTAGCTGAGCGCGACCGCCTGAACCGAGAGACCTGAGCCACCGAGCAGGCGCCGCCACCAACCCCCCTGCCACGGAGGCCGGAGAAGTGTTCAAAGGGACGGCGTGGCCGCGGGGCCGATCGACAGCGCTGGGATTTGGTATTTCTGGCCGCCCAACCCCACAAAACCCCCCACGAAACCCACCCGCATTTCCATCCCTGGGCTCGCCAACAAAGCCCCCATCTTCCTCGGTCCCCTAGCCAGCCAGCCTGTCCCGGTTCAGCTTGGCAGCTTGCTCGCTCGCCTCGGCCTCGCGCGCTGCGCTTCTGAGCTGTGACGAGGAGGGAAGGGAGGGGTGTTGACGGGTGAAGTCAAGTGAAGCCATAGCCATGGTGGGGAGCTACGCGAACGGTGGCGGGGCTGCGGCGCTGGTGTCGGAGGAGAAGCTGGACGCGCTGCGGCGGCGGCTGGGGAAGTCGGACGGCGACCCGCTGCGGGTCGTCGGGGTGGGCGCCGGGGCGTGGGGAGCGTGTTCTGCGCGCTGCTACAAGACGCGTACGGCCGGCACCGCGACCGGGTGCAGGTGCGCGTGTGGCGCCGCCCCGGCCGCGCCGTGGACCGCGCCGACGCCGAGCGCCTCTTCGAGGTCATCAACTCCCGCGAGGACGTGCTGCGCCGCCTCATCCGCCGCTGCGCCTACCTCAAGTACGTCGAGGCGCGGCTCGGGGACCGCACGCTGCACGCCGACGAGATCCTCCGCGACGGATTCTGCCTCAACATGCTCGACACACCGCTCTGCCCGCTCAAGGTCGTCACCAACCTGCAGGAGGCTGTTTGGGACGCCGACATAGTCGTCAACGGCCTGCCTTCCACGGAGACAAGGGAGGTGTTCGAGGAGATTGGGAGGTACTGGAAGGAGCGGATCACCCAGCCGCTCATAATCTCGCTGGCAAAGGGAATCGAGGCGTCGCTCGACCCTGTGCCCCGGATCATTACGCCCACGCAGATGATCAGCAATGCAAGTGAGTTCTTTTTGCTCAAGTCGATCTCGTTTCGTTAATCTCGTACTAACTCTGTATACTTGTCCAAGTGGGGGCTAACAAATTTTAATTGAAGATTTAAATGCTGCTCCACTGGCTTGAGCTACAGTAGCGCTGGAATGTTCCTGATGAAATTTTCTGGATAATCATCATGATCTGTACCGATGGTCCTTCTATTTATTGCATGTTTTAGGTGGTACTATATTATTTGTCTGCTGTTGATTATACGGAGAGCTAGTTAATGTCCCCTCACTAAGTGGCTGCCCATGTGTTATGTTTGCTCTGCAGTCCTTGATTCATTCCCTTGTGAACATGTAAAAAACAGTTTAGCACAACAGAGTACATTGGGATTATTACTGAACATTGTTTGTTCTGGTTTCTCCTGTTGCCTATTTTACCCGACTGAAACTAACACCCTGCTCTTTATTATTTCTATTCTTTATACTGTACTGTTGGTTGATGCTTATGATCATGGATTCTTTATGCAGCTGGAGTTCCGTTGGAGAACATTCTGTATCTTGGAGGCCCAAACATTGCTTCTGAGATTTATAACAAAGAATATGCGAATGCTCGCATATGTGGAGCTGACAAGTGGAGGAAACCTCTTGCGAATTTCTTGAGGCAACCCCATTTCATTGTATGGGACAATAGTGATCTCATTACTCATGAAGTCATGGGTGGCTTAAAAAACGTATATGCCATTGGGGCCGGTAAGTTTTGTGATCCAGAAAACAAATGCTTCTCTCTTTTCCCAGTTCTTACGAGATACTTGATCAAATCATTGCGTATTTAAACATCAAACTATAAAATTAAAATGCTATTTTGGCATCTTATGTTCAGTATTTCCTGCCCCTTTACATGACGCATGCTATTTGCATTGGCTGAATGCTGCAATGCTATTGTTTCTGCCAAATGCAATGTTGCTTATATTTGTCAGACAAGACAGAATCACACTTTAGTTAATACAGTATGCAGAGCTCTCATGTCATAGATTAAAAAAACTTGAATCCAGTAATTAACATAATGTTTGACCTGGGACAGTGCCTCCATATTCTTTGTCCACTTCGACCTAGTTACTCTGGAGCCTAATATATCCATCACGTTTCTGAACATGATCTTATCATGCAGGTATGGTGGCGGCCCTTACGAATGAGAGTGCAACGAGCAAATCAGTATACTTTTCACTCTGCACATCTGAAATGATATACATCACCCATCTTCTAGCACGAGAGCCCGAGAAACTTGCAGGACCCTTATTAGCTGATACATATGTCACACTGCTGAAAGGTCGCAATGCATGGTACGGGCAGAAGTTAGCTAAGGGAGAACTGACTCTAGAAATGGGGGACAGCATCAAAGGAAAAGGAGGACTATCCAGGTCTGCGATGCCAACCTGTAATCTTGACAATGAAGTTTTCTTAAATGCGGGTGCCCTTTTGGTTAGGGGTTGCTATATGCTGATCCTTGTTCGTTTCTGTGATTTAGGGTGTTTCTGCAGTCAATGCATTTTATGAACTGCTGAGCCAGGGAAGCCTAAGCGTGATGCATCCAGAAACCAAGAAGGCTGTTGCTCCTGTTGAGCTATGCCCAATACTCAAAACACTTTACAAAATTTTGATCAAGAGGTTGGAAAATTGTAGTCACTGTTAATGTAGTTTTAGGCTACAATTCTAATGTGATGTCAGGCACCTAACTGTTTAGTTTTCACCTGCAGGGAGCTTACAACCAATTCCATCCTCCAGGCAATACGTGATGAATCAATGTATGATCCACGGGAAAGAATTGAGTTGGCACAGAGGCAGTCTCTTTTCCGGCCATCTCTTCTTGGCCTACCTAAAGGTGATGCCAAGGCCTAAGATATGGTGTTTGTTTCTTCCTGAAATACGTATTTGCTGTGAGTTTGCAGGAGGCGCGTGCTGGCCTTCAAGATCCTTATTTACGTGCCTCAGACGTGTCTGTGTTGGGTGTACACTATAGAGTTGGATGATGGTATATTTTAGCATGCCAGGATAAACTTTATTGCCCGTGTCTGTACATACAACCTGTTGTGGTTCATTTTTTTTATTTTTTTTAAATTTTTTTCATTAAGACTGGAGTGAGATGTGCATTCTTTTTTATTTTATGATGGCTTTGGAGTCTCATAATTGCTTGTAAGTTTCTCAGAGGCAAAAGCTATGTTCTGATCTCCACGGACATGGTCATATAATATATGAATGATGATACAGAAACACTTTTTATTAATTTAAGTCATCACTTATTCTTTCACTGAGGCCCATTGAAAGAAGTGTTGGAGCGTTAAAGGCCCGTACAGACCTGTTTTGCTCAAAAACAAAAATTACAGCCCTGTTAAATCACAAAGTCAAGATACTTGACCATGAGCGTCCTTAGAAACATTTTAAACATGTGTCTCACTAGAGACGCCTGCCGATGTGGGCTGTTCGGCTGATGGATAAGTTGATTAATGATGGTTTTTTAAGAAAAACACTATAACATGATTGATAAGCCAGGCTGACGTGTTTAAGGAAATAGGTGAAGCGTGGAGGCCCATTTACAGCCCCAAATAAATGGTTTGAATAGCTGAATGATCAAGCACAAAGCAGTAATATGTTTTCTCACGATGTTGTGGTATGTGCGCATGGCAAACACACTTTTTTAAGGAAAAATAGGGGGGTTCTATGCAGCAGACAACATGCATGGACTAGAGCTAATTTAGAATACTTGGCTAGAAGTGTGTGAGAGAGCTCATTTGCATGCAAAGTGAGAGAGAGAACCTATTTACATGCATGCAACTCAATAAGGCTATGTCAGACTACAAGCGTGGAGGCCCATTTACAGCCCCAAATTGCATGCAAAGTAAGAGAGAGAGCCCATTTATATGCATGCAACTCAATAAGGCTATGTCAAACGTGGAGACCCATTTGCAGCCCCAAATAAATAGTTTGAATAGCATGAATAATCATGCACAAAGCAACAATGTTTTTTCTCAAGATGTTGTGGCATGTGTGCATGACAAACACACTTTTTTTTAAGGAAAAATAGAGGGGAATTCTATGCACAAGACAACATGTGTATAGACTAGAGCTCATTTAGAATACTTAGCTAGAAGTGTGAGAGAGAGCCCATTTACATGTATGCAGCTTCAGAGGCCAGGACAGGACGACGACAAGAATTATCGTCCTCGCTCGTGTAGGTGGTGTCGTGGGTTTGTCGCCGGAGAGAGCTGCTCCATCGTACTAACAAGCATGCATGCTCCATGATTGTAGCAAGCAGTTGGTGTTCACTCGCTACAATCATGGAGCAGTACACATGTGATGGGGCAGCTCCCGCTGGCGACAAACGCAGGACACCATCTACACGAGTGAGGACGATATAGTGACCTCTGGAGCTGCATGCATGCAAATAGGGACAATAGACTTGCACCTTTTGGCTGCACTATTGGCACCCTACCCTTCACCTATCTTGGTCTGCCTCTGGGAACAACCAGACCAAAAGTCATTGACTACCTGCCCTTGATCTCCAAATGTGAGAGGAGACTTGTTTCCACCTCTTCCCTCCTCAATCAGGCTGGCAAACTCGAGCTCACAAATGTTGTTTTCTCTGCCCTTCCAACCTTCTACCTATGTGTCCTGGCTGTTCCCAAAGGTGCAATTAAGCAAATTGATAAAAACAGAAAATACTGTTTGTGGAGAGGGTCTGACATCAATGCTAAAAAAATGCCAAAGGCAGCATGGGAAATGGTGTGTAAATCCAAAGAGGAAGGAGGATTGGGGATAATTGATCTCAAAACTCATAATGAGGCACCGCTTATGAAAAATCCGACCAGTGTTCTTCAACAAGAAAGACATTCCCTGGGTCTCACTAGTATGGGAAAAGCACTATTCAAATGGTAAGCTACCAAGTCATATTAAGAAAGGATCATTCTGGTGGAGGGATATCCTACAGCTCTTGAGCAAGTACAAGGAGTTTGCTACTGTCACAATGAAGAATGGGGAGACTTGCTTCCTATGGACTGATAAATGGAGTCCCCAGGCTGTCTTCGAGGCCTTCCCCGAGCTTTTCTCCTTTGCAAAAAATAAGAACCTAACAGTGTCTAGATGGCTAAGCTGTCCTGATCCTCTCAGCTTGTTCAGCTTACCTTTGTCTATTGAAGCACATCAACAATTTCTGAGTCTTGAAGCAATCAGGGAAAATAATGTAAATACTGCAGAAAATGATGTTTGGGCAACTAAGAAAGGACCATTCTCAGCTTCCAAGGCTTACAAACATCTCATGGGACATGAACAGATCCCCATAACTTTCAAATGGATATGGAAAAATTGTTGCCAGCCCAAGCATAAGGTCTTCTCCTGGCTGCTTGTTAAAGACAGGCTCAGTACCAGAAACATTCTCAGAAGAAAATCTATGCACCTGCCTTCTTATGCCTGCACCTTATGTGCACAGAATGAGGAGGAAACTGTCCACCACCTCTTCTTGTCATGTAACTTTGCTCAACAGTGCTGGCAAGAGATAGGTATTGACCTGCAGGGACTCACAGACATACACCAGGCGGTGGAAGCAATCAAAGCGCAGTCACACCAAAATTTCTTCATGACAGTTGCCATCTTGATGTGCTGGGCCATTTGGTCTGTAAGAAATGATTTAATCTTCAAGGGAATCCCAGCCTCCACTGCAAGGGCAAAGCTTATCTTCAATAAGGAACTTCATCTCCTGACTCTAAGGGTCAAGGCGAAGCACAAAGCAGCTTTTGATTTATGGATCCAAAATTTTTTGTAACCTATTTAGTTTTTTACATTTTCTTTTTCTCCTTCTTTGTTTCTTGAAGGCTTTTATGTTTTTGCCTTCACCGGTCTGTTTGAACTTTGAACTTTGTACCTTGTTTTAAACTTTCAATAAAAAGTCTGTAGGAGCTCCCAGCTCCTCCAGTTTCATAAAAAAAAAAACTTCTAAGATTTGCATTGAAATATATAATGCATTCTATGTAATGATTATGTCTATATTTAGCAAAGTTTGTTAAAAATAAAACCATAATTTGAGGAACTTTTTTATAGATATAATCCATGATACATACGTTATTTGAATGTTCACATAAGTTATTTTAAAATTTTAATATACATTATATTACAAGAGTATAAAAATTATATGGCTAATAATTAGCTATATGCACAAGTAAGTGTATCATACTAGCTTCCTATTCTGAAATGGCCAAACCTACTACCGTAATTGTCATAGCAACAGTAACCGCCAAGACAAAACTAATCCACCACTTCATATCACTCTTTCATAATGTTAAATGGATTTATAATTTGAAACAGAGGGAGTACGAGTACTGTCCTTCTAGTTACGAACTTTTAGCGTCCGGGCAGGCTCGAGTTGTTGTGTTCACTGGCCAGTGCAGCGTCCTTTCACTTTCTTCCCCTACGATCATTGCACCGGCCATTTCCGTGCGTTAGGAGAGAAAAGATTGCAGTGGCTATACGTAGCAAAATGAATAAATTAAAATAGTCAAAAAAGCAACTTATTTATTATGTAGAATGGAGGAAGTTGGAAGTACGAGATTGCTTACTTCAACCCCACGAGATACCGGCCATCTGAGCAGGCTCAAATTCACCAGATGGGATTGCTGCCGTTTACTACTCATACATGAAGATAAATCTACGTACTACAGGGGAAAAAAAACTAAACATTAACAAATGACCTTTTCTGATCTAATCTAAAAGGTTAATAAGAAATTTTGGCTTCCATCAAACCATTTTAGTTTAACCTTTTTTATATAAAAAAATACCAACTAGCCTAGCTGGATTATAATTTTCGGTCAAGGGCAACACTTTTTGCAAAATCCACATAGACAAGACACGGGACATGGACAAGAACTGAGGCTAAGGTGGACACTTGTTTTTTATAATGGTGATGTACGATTGATTGATGTGTATGGACAAACGATTTCACGCGCAAATATAATGGCAATATCTCACGCATTGGCCCGGTTGTTTGGCCCAATTGTCCAGGATTTGAAAAAAGTTTCAGAAGATATATCTAAAGTAGACGGTGATTGACAGAGCAATTCTTGTTCGTAAGTTCCAGTGTGAGTACTGCACCGAACATATATAATGTTTGTGACGGGTAGTAAAAGATCTATCGTACTGGTAGGACCTCTTTATATACGTCCGATTTTGAGTGCTTGTGATTGAATGTTAGCAACCCACTCGACGAATTACGATATCACACGACGAATCTCGATAATACAGATACAGGTTTCAAGTTCACCGGCCGGCGAGGCCGGTCCTCTCTTCCTCTCCCCTCTTTGCTTCTAACTTTCTTCACAAGATGAATGATGACCCCTGTCCTACGCCTCCTTGCTCCTTATCCCGTTTCCTCAGCTGGTGAGCACTGGGCGCAGGACCACTCCGGCCCACGGACCATGCGGTTGGCTCGGCGGGCTCGCTTGCTCCTTCTCTCGGTATGGGCTTGGTCCCCGGCTTCCTCTCGAGGCCTGCTTTGTGGGGGCGACATCCCCTCCTCCTTGGGAGCCGGCGTGTCCCCATGCCGGGAGCCGCCGGAACTGTTGGCGGATTGCCGGGGCGTCTTCCCATGTGGCGGCGATGAGTCGAGGCCGGACCACTTGATGAGGAGCGAGGAACCGGCCCGTCGCGTCGTTGGTGAAGACGGCGTTGGAGCACGGCGGCGGGTGCCAAGCTCGTCATCGGCATCGGGAAGAACAGGGACGGCGTCGATCTTGGGTGAAGGCGCCGGCTTGAGCAGGGACACATGGAAGACGGGGTGGACCGCGGACGACGGAGGGAGCTCCAGCTTGTACGCCACCGTACCGATGCGGTCGAGGACCTTGTAGGGGCCGAAGTAGCGGAAGGAGAGCTTCGATGAGCACGCGGCGCGAGGGACGATTGTGCGTGCGGTTGCAGCTTGAGGTAGACGAGGTCGCCGACTTGGAATGAACGTTCCGGCGGCGCTTGTCCGCTTGCTTCTTCATACGGAGCTGGGCTCGTTGCAGATGTTGACGGACAGCTTCAGTCATTGTAGCACGAGCCGCCAGTGACGCCTCCAGATCAGGCGAAGAAGTGACGGTCTTCAAGCTCAAGCCGAAGTGGCGCGGAGCGTGACCGTAGACGATCTCGAACGGGGACTTGTTGGTAGCCGAAAGTGCCAACGGTATTGTACCGAACTCGCCAACGGAATCCATTTCAGCCTTTGCCTTGGGCATGAGTCGACGGCACCGGAGGAACGTCTCGAGGCATTGGTTCACCCGCTCCGTCTGGCCGTCGGTCTCGGGATGGTACGCCGTGCTCATGGAGAGGGTCACCTGCGCAACACGAAAAAGTTCTTGCCACAAGTTACTTGTAAAGATGCGGTCACGATCACTGATGATGTATTCAGGCAGGCCATGAAGTCTGTAGAAGGTGTCCAGGAATGCTTGAGCCACTTGCTGCGCTGTGAATGGGTGTAGAAGGGGAATGAAGTGTGAATATTTGCTGAACTTATCCACAATCACCATCAGGCGGTTCGACCCGGACCGAGGAAGGCCCTCGATGAAATCCATCGATATAACCTGCCACGACTCATAAGGCACCGGCAAGGGAGAGAGAAGACCGGGATAACGAGCCCTGTCTGGCTTAGCTTGAGTACAGATGGAACAAGCTGACACATACTCTTTAACTCGCAGATTTCGAGGCCACGCCACGCGAAAAGCTTGCGGACTCTGCTCACAAGCACTGGCACACCGAATGGCCCCCAACCGGAGAATCATGGAGTGCGAGAGATGATACGCTGCTGCAATATGGGGTTGTTGCCAATCCAAATTCGACCCTTAAGACGTATGATGCCATCAGAGAGCGTGTACGGCGGGTGAGCTTCGGAGAAATTGTTAATTCCTGAAGCAATTTGACGGCTGCGGTCGGACTCATACCCCTTGACCACTTGTGCCAACCAAGATGGGGTTGCGAGAAGATATTGCATTGAGTTGACCAGAGGGAGCAGGATGTCTGGACAGCGCGTCTGCCGCCATATTTGAGGCTCCGGGCTTATAGACGACTTTGTATTGCAGACCCACAAGTTTAGTGTACAGCTTCTGTTGCCAAGTGGTGTGGAGGCGTTGGTCTGTGATGTGCACAAGACTGCGTTGATCTGTGAAGATGATAAACTCTCCATGTTGCAAATATGAACGCCATTGATCAATCGCCACCAAGACTGCTAAGTATTCTTTTTCGTACGTCGACAGTCCTTTGGTTCGAGGTCCCAGCGACTTACTGACAAAAGCCAACGGGTGACCCTCCTATAGTAGTACAGCGCCCACACCTGCTTCACTGGCATCAGTTTGTATCTGAAATGGCTTGGAGAAGTTGGGAAGAGCAAGAACCGGTGCTGTAATCAGGGCCTGCTTAAGAGCTTCGACGCGGTTGTGTGTACACTGGTCCACACGAACAGAGCACCTTTCTTCAACAACTCCGTCAATGGTCGGGCGATGATGGCAAAATTCCCGACGAATTTCCCGTAGTAACCGGCAAGACCGAGGAAAACTCCGTAGGTGTTTGATATCTTCGGGTAGTGGCCAAGCTTGGATGTCCTGAACTTTCTTGGGCTCATAGAGACGCCCTGGGCACTGATGACATGTCCCAGGTAAGAAATACTCGGTTGGGCGAACCTGCATTTGGACAGCTTGACTTGCCAATGATCCTTGGCCAATAGTGCTAGCACTTGGCGCAGATGACAGATGTGCTCCTCAAGGGTACTGCTGTACACGAGGATATCGTCGAAGAAGACGATTGCACACTTACGGAGTAAGGACAGGAGCGTGGAGTTCATTGCGCCCTGGAATGTATTAGGGGCTCCGGTTAGGCCAAACGACATCACAGTAAACTCGAAATGGCCCCAATGTGTCTGAAAGGCAGTTTTCGGTTCTTCGCCCGGTGCCAATCTGATCTGATTAAACCCTGCCCGAAGGTCCAGTACTGAAAACCAAGAAGCACCTGACAACTCGTCAAGTAGTTCATCGACAATGGGAATCGGAAACTTGGATTTGACCGTCAAGGCATTGAGCATCCTGTAGTCAACGCAGAACCGCCAGCCACCATCTTTCTTTCTGACGAGGAGCACCGGTGAGGAAAAAGGGCTCTTGCTTGGCTGGATCAGTCCGGACTGCAACATTTCTGTCACTTGGGACTCGATCTCCGATTTTAGCGCTGGGTTGTAGCGGTAAGGACGAACTGAAACTGGGTTAGCACCGGCTACCAGCGGAATCTGATGATCGCAGGAACGTCTTGGTGGCAACTCCTTTGGCTCAGCAAACACCTCAGCGAACTCGTCTAGGAGTGCCTGGACTGCGGGTATGATTGGTGGTGGTTCTGATGTCGAGGACTCACTGGCGATGTGCGTGAGCTGCACCACAGAACAAGACAATGGTTCGGAATCAACACCTTGGAGCAAAGCCTGAGTGGCACCATACGGGATCATCATCCATTTGCGGGCCCAATCAACTTTCATCGGAGAGAACACTTCCAGCCAATCCATGCCAATGATCAGGTCGTATGTGCCCAGCGGAAGAATCTTCAGGTTGGAGTGGAACTCACAGCCTTGGACAGTCCAGACAGCCCTTTGAATTTCCTCAACGCACAAGAGTGTACCTCCATCTGCAATTTTCACTGGAATTGGACAGGGTAGGGTGCGGCGGCCAGGAAGTTGAGACGCGACAGACTCACTGACAAATGAGTGGCTGCTGCCGGAGTCAATCAGAATAGAAACTGAACTGTTGCCCATCATGCCTTGCAACTGCATTGTCTTCAGAGAAGTTCCACTGTTTGCTGTAGCTGGAGACAACTCGAAGATTTGTTGGTGCTGTTGGGGAACTTCTTCAGATGGTATTGCCTGAGCTTCCGCAGTGTCTTCGTCATCGAATGCATCCTGGCAAGCATGCCACACCTCTTGCAGCGCGTGCAACTGAATTGCAGGAGCACATTTATGGCCAGGTTGCCAACGCTCGCCACAACGCATACAAAGTCCTTGAGCCTTGCGATATGTACGTAGCTTCTGAAGCTTGTCATCAATAGCTTGACGGGGTACATTGCGGTTTGCTTCAGGGATTGGCGCTCCTCCAGCTCGACCAGGTGGCGCCGGGAGCGGTGGAGCCACCTTGGACGGCAACAGCTTGGTCGAATCCGCAGGTGTTCGACGAAAGTCCCGCCTCCGCGTTGGCTCCGCGGCTTCTTCCTGTATGAGAGCCAGAGTACAAGCAGTATCCAAATCGGGTGGACGTTGAACCAAAATTACGGAACGTATGTCCTCACGGAGGCCATCGATGAACCTCTGAACATAGGATAGGTGGTCAGGGTTGGGCGTATAGGCTGAGAGTTGTTCGACTAAGTCAATATAGCGATCGACATAGTCTTGGACTGTGGTGGTCATACGGATGTGGATGTGCTGTCGGACTAGGAGCTCATGTTGGTCGCGGCAGAAACGTTCGCGGATCATGCGACAGAAATTTGGCCAGTCTTGGGATGCAATTTTGTGTTCAGCTGATTGGAACCATCGCTTGGCCGCGCCCTCAAACTGCATTGTGGAGCATTGAACCCAAACGGAGGGATGGACACCATACATCACGAAGTAATTATGGGCACAGGTGATCCAGTACTGGGGGTCGTCGCCATCGAATTTAGGAAACGGCATCTTGGGTAAGTGTCCTAGATTTGGATTTGAGCTGTGATTGGGGTGGCTACGGTAATTGTTCTGAATATTGGGGAAAGCTGGGTTGTGCTGCTGGCTGGAGAAATTGTAGGGAGGGAAGGTATCGGGTGGGTTTGGTGTGTACCGGTAAGGCATCCGGGGCGTGTAAGTGTAGTGATTGTCTATAGGATTGGAGAAGGGTGGAGGATTGGGATCATGGCCATTCCCAGGAGGACGAACACCGAAACTGTAATCACCAGGTTTTGGGGGAAAGTGCGTACCCTTGGCCGGGCACGGCTCCATGGTCGAACCCGACCCATGGACCGGAACCCGTGGAGTCGATTCATAGCGGTGCCCGTTGGGCCGATCGTCGACGAAGCCTGCAGGTGGGCGCATGGCAGACGATCCAGTCCACGCCGGCATCCCAGTGTAGGGCGGCGCGGACCCGTGGGGACGACGGAGTTGGCGGATGTCGTGGCGCACATCGTCGATGTCGGCGTCGATCCGCGGCTTCGAGTCGAAGCGCGGATGTCGCAGTCTCGAGGGCGTCAATCCGGTCCCCTTGTTCATCGACGCCGACGGGCGCGGAGGAGCTTCGATGTCGGCGACGCCGGGCGTTCCCAGATCACGATCGCCCCTCAAAGTGGCCGCCCCAATTGTCAGCCACCACCGCCGCCGTGTACTGGGAGAGATTGTAGGCCTCCGGCGATGTGAGCCGTCGCGTCGACGTTGTTGTTGCGGGTGTGCTGCGCCGCCTCCATCTCATCGGACGACCGACGAGCTCGCGATCGCGCCGCCTCGAGTCGAGTCTGGGCGGCCGAAGTAGCGTTGTTCGCCTCCGCGGTGTCCGCGCGTCGAGCTCGCGCCACCGGTCCTTGTGGCGCTGATCCATCTCGTCGGCGGCGCTTCTCCGGGCGCTCCCAACACGGCATCCACCGGCTCGGCTTCGCGAGCACCACGGATCCATGGCTCCACTGCGCTGCCCCGAACACGGTGAAGTGTGGGTGGCGCCGCCGAGGAAGACTCCAGCCCGTCGGCGCTGGAACCAGGAGCTGATACGGATGTTAGCAACCCACTTTCGGCGACCACGATATCACACGGCGAATCTCGATAATACTGAATCTGGTTTCAAGTTCACCGCCCGGCGAGGCCGGTCCCTCTTCCTCTCCCTCTTTTTGCTTCTAACTTTCTTCACAAGATGAATGATGACCCCTGTCCTACGCCTCCTTGCTCCTTATCCCGTTTCCTCAGCTGGTGAGCACTGGGCGCAGGACCACTCCTCGGCCCACGGACCATGCGGTTGGCTCGGCGGGCTCGCTTGCTCCTTCTCTCAGTATGGGCTTGGTCCTGGGCTTCCTCTGGAGGCCTGCTGTGGGGGGCGCTGACATTGAATGAGGTTGCAATGGGTGCAAAGCTGTCTAGCAGTCATCAGCAACTAATAGGCACTAAATACCTGTTTGGAACCACTTTGCTTTGTTTTCAGCTAGCAGGGTGTAGATTCACAAAGTCTCCTTAAGAGAAAAGGTGGAGTTTAGATTTCTCCTAGTGAGGTGTCTCACAATGGTAGTGTTCTATTACTCCTTAAAAACACTACGAGAAATCCACCATTTTGGTAGTGTTAGGGCTCTTGCTCCAAGCACCGCCACCGTACATCACAGTACGTCGTTGTCTAGGTTCTTCTTTTCAGACTTAATTTATATGATGTGGATTAATGTGGTTATACACAAATCAGAATTAACGACCATTAGTAGGTTACATCTATATAGGTGTATACATGACATTTCTTCCACCATATGTTAGTGCTGAATGCTGATCGCGACGTGCCTATTTGGCATTCATAGACCATACAGTATGTGTCGAAGACTTGAATTGTTCATACACACATAATAAAAAGATGTGTTTGCAATAATGCATGTATGTGCCGACTAGCTTTACTTTAGTACGTACGTACGTACGTCGGTACCCAGTACGTGTGCACACATCCAAGTGGTGCATTGCGTGCAGATATTCTCGGCCGTAGAGCAGGCAAAGGCACATATTGCGAGCGTTTTGCATGCTCGCAAGTTAAGCTGCCAAAAACTGCCACGGAACTGGCGTTGCAGCTCCTGCACGTACTGCAGCATTGGTGGTCGGTGGACACACGTACTATATATGGTTGATTAGTCAGCGTGACACCAATGCAAATTCAGCCGGCCAAGAAACACATACACGGCCGCTGCACATAACACACGTACGGGCACAAGAGCGTGTCCCAGCTGCTAGCTCACCATATATAGTTTGCAAACGGCGCCGCTTTCCCATGCACCATCTACTACAATTTTAATTACAAATATATACAGTAGATAAGATATGATATATAGTAGACATGATAGTGACCTTTTCACCAAAAAATCATTTTTAATCCACTGTAAAAAAAACAGTAAAGTACAAATAAAGAACACACACTTTATTTGCCAAGGACTCGTGCTGCATCGTCCAAGTTGAACTAGAACTTCGTTTTTATACCCCTTTATCGCCTGTAGCTTCTATGTAGATTAAATTGAGCTCTGTTTTTTTTTTTTTTTTTTTTTCAAAACACAGCACAAATGTTCTTTTTGGAGGCTAGTCAGCGGCTTTTCTTGTTTTTCACCACAAGAGCAAGAAGAGAAGCTAGCTCCGTGTTCATCAATTCCTTGTTGAATTCGTCAGCTTTATATGACTTGAGAACTGAATTATTGCTTGCGTGCATTGTCATATATACTTGTTGGGTTGTGTAGTAGTTCGCACAGCTATAGACGTGATGAGAATGGCAAAGTGGCAATCTTTCACGGGAGAGGTTAATTCGCCGTGAAGAAATGTTCACCATCATGCATCGGCCATCACCACACCAGGTTGTTGCATGCGTAGACGGATTATACGTTGCACCTAATCTAATCTCAGATCCATATCATGGCATGCAATGCATGGGTTGGCCTACTATATGCATGCAGATAGATACAGATGGGACACACCGGTAGGCGGCAGCGGTGCCTATATCCGCGTGTTGACATTTTTGTGTTTTTCGTGCTCCACCGGGCCATCTTGTCGATCTTAAACCGTCATAGTTTTTGTTTGTGGCCTTTGTGGTGGGCTCATAAGTCATAAATACATCTCAAGTAGAGTACAGGCATCTTTCATTTGGTGACCTAATCTTTTGGTGTTTTGGACACTTGGACGGGACACTTTGATCCCATTTACAAATCTGCATACATACGTACGTCCAGATTTCTTTGTCATAGTGTCTAGGTGTCACATTGGCTAAGCTATTCGCCTTTGGCCACACCTCTTCAAATAGATAGCCCCTCCATCGTCCACGTCCACAAGTGCTCATTAAAGTCAGGTGAATGGCCCGATCGAGAAAAAAAAAAAAAGTCAGGTCATCTATTCTAACTAGCAAAATTTACGATCAGGTGATCGATCAAGTAATGCATGCCTTTTTTTTTCTCAAATACGCAAAAGATTTACACATCTTTATTAACTGTCTTAAGATCGAGAAAGAGTTTTGATTACAATGTCACGATGCGGATGCGGTGTAGTAGGGCGAGGCCTCGATATGAAATGCGAACCCCTCCCCTTAGACATACTCAGGAACTAAATAACCTAGGCTGGCCGCCCCTCCCTGAGTAATGCACGATTTAAATGGCAATTTTTGATAAAATTGCACTGCAGGATATTAGTGCCAACAAAAAGAGGTCCTACCAGCACTATATATAACTTGGGAACACTAATATACAGTTTTGAGCCAAAAATCCACCACCATCATATATCGCCAAACACGTTCGTATTGTCGTTTATTCTCCTTGGTGCCAAGTATAGTGTCATCCATGATCTAAAATAAATGTATAGTATTCTCCATTCCTTTGTAAACTGTCCAACAAGAGTATAACTAGCAACCGAAATCAACGAACAAATCAAGCACACACACAAATTTGACCTTTGCCATGCCTATAGATTTGAATTCAGCTCAATTGAAGATGAAGAAGCTTCAATAATACCTGATCTATGTTGTCAAAAAAAAAAAAATAATAATACCTGATCTAAACTAACCAGCTTCTGCTGCAAAACATGGAGAAGAAGATGCCACTGAGTTCGAGGAAGACCAAATCCATGTGGTCCAAGACCAAGAACATAATGCATCCTTGATCAACATGATTGCAGGTAATAACCTCATGTCGCCATATATTGATCTTGGTGCAATTTTTTCTAGTGTTTATTCATCTTTTAACTACTTGTCATCATCCTCCATATGCATGTAGAACATGATCAAACTGCCGACCAGGATGTCATTGTTGTCCAAGATGGAGAACATGAAGCTGCGAACCACGATAAAAAAAGGCCATTTTGATCTAAACACTGGTATGTAAATTTCATTTGGGTTATATAGATAATTTTAGTTAAGTATTTCTTCACTTGATTATTGCCGCACCATTCATTTGTATTCCTTGTATTCGTGAATGGAGTAGATCTCATTGCCCTTTTTTTTTTTGTTGAATCTTTGATAGACATACTCTGATCTTCGGAATCATTAGGAAGCGCCTTCTAATGTTTGTGGTGTAGCTTCACTTACCAAAGTTTGGATGCTAATAAATTATTCTTTTTAGATTTTGACTTCAAATTAATGATACACTGATACAACTAGACGTTTCTTCTAAAGTAATTTCATAAAATTATACCCCCTCTATTCCTAAATAAATCAGTTCCTAGAATCTGTGTTAGTCAAACCTTACTTTTAATTAACTTTATAGAAAAATATCAATATCTATGAAATAACATGAACATCTTACGAAAAATATATTCTATAATAAATCTAATCTAATGATACTAATTTGGTACCATAAAATTTAACTTTTTTCTAGAAATTTGGGTAATGTTTTTTTAAAAAAATAACTTTAGATAACTCTAGAAATCTATTTTTTCAGAGATGGATGGAGTATTTACATATTGTCATGAACCAGGATTGGGCCAGCCGGGGCGGGCTAAAAGGGCCTAAACCGGCGCGACCGCCCACGAGGGGGCAGGGCGCGCGCGCAGGCGGGGGCCGGCGCCCTGCCGCCCGCCGCCGCCTCCCTCCCCTCCGCTTCCGACTCGCTTCGCCTTCAAGTTACGATTATCTTAGACTTTTTTGGTGTGTAAAAGGGAATATTCCAATCTATAAGGAAGACCCTTATTAGGAAATAAATAAATATTACTTGTAAAAGGTATTCCAATCATATAAGGAAACTTTATAGGAGATTGCTTAGTTTACAAGTCTCACTAGCCGGGCTATATAAGCAAAGACATGTAATCTCTTTGGGGATAAGCAAGCAATAAAAATAGTCCTATCTATCTAGCTCTCCCCCCGCCTCCACGTGCGCCGCCACCCCTACCGCCTCTGCGCTGCCGCCCCCTCCCGCCGTCACCACGCCGCCCGTCGCCCGCGCCATCGCCGGGACACCGCTGCTCCCTCCGCCACCTTCACCGCTCCAATGGTCGTCGGTGGCGTGTCACAACCCTGGTCCAATCGAACCGTCTGTGACACATATATTATCGATACAAATTAAAAGGTCTAA
This sequence comes from Hyparrhenia diplandra, assembly GCA_015847255.1. Classification (NCBI taxonomy): domain Eukaryota; kingdom Viridiplantae; phylum Streptophyta; class Magnoliopsida; order Poales; family Poaceae; genus Hyparrhenia; species Hyparrhenia diplandra. The sequence goes on along the minus strand of JADLZK010009187.1, from coordinate 27,123 downwards.
ATCGTACTCGTATGTTATTATTACGCAGAGATTCATCCCAAAAACACGTCAATCAAATCAAATCAAAGGACAGATAAATGCCCATAGACCATATCTCCCCACTTGATTCACCAGCTACAGCCAGATCACACGTGAACGAATCCTAATCCCGCCGTGTTTAACCCACCACCACCATCAAAGAAGCGCGCGGCGCGGTCAAAGCCCCAACGGACCCTCTCTCCCTCCTCCACTCCGGTGCCTTTGATCCGGTCCACGTGGCGGACCGCGCACGAAGCGCGCCGTCGATTCGGTCCTCCGAACTGTTTCGTATCTAACCGCAGCTCGCTCTGGAGGGAGGCAGCACAGGCACAGCGCTCGCTTGACCCCGCGTCTGCAGTTGTCTCGCCGAGTCGTGCGGTTCGGTGGCTGCCCCGTCGCCCCACTACTCTACTCCCAAGTCCTCCCACGTAAAACCCAGCAGTTGCCCGTCCGTCCTCGCCTTCTTCTTGCCCGTTGTTGCTTTGCCTCCTCGTTTTGCCTGCCTTATATAAACACAGCAGAGCACGGCACCCGGCAGAGTTCAGAGTTCAGACATCAGGTAGAGCAGAGAAATTCTCGGCCTTTTTCCAAGCACAAGAAGAAGAGGAGAGGAGAGGAGAGATTTCTGATCGCTGCTCTGAGGGAGGCCGGGATGACGGCGTGCGGCGGTGGTGCGACGATGATGGCTGCCGCTGCCGCGGCGAAGATGGCTGCGCCATGGCTTCTTGCTTGCAGCTTCTTGCTCTGCTTGGCAACCTTTCAGGGTGAGTCCTGCAGTCCGACGGACGGTTCAGTTCACCTGCACTTTCTTCAGTTCATTTTTTCTTCCGTCTTCTTCATTCATGTGATGTGAGCAGTTCACCTATCACCCACGCGTTATTCTGCCCATGGCGTCCCTCTTGCCCGTGCGGCACTAGCGTTTCGTTCGCCAATTAACACTTGGACTGCAGTTTCATTTCGTTTCGTCTCATCAATTAGTCCAGTTTATATGATGCATGTAAATGATATACTACGTACATAATTGTCGCCCGCGCTCTTCCTTCTGTTTTCTTCAGTTCGTGTCGATCTCTTTCAGTAACCTGTTAACAGTCTATCTAAATTTTATTCAAGATCTGTTCTTGATGCTTTCCTTCTCTTCCCACTGCAATTTTGCTAGTCCTGCTGAATCCCAATTCTCAAATGGTCAGGTTGGTGGTGTTTGATCTGAGTTTTGCATGCAGTTGCACCTGCGTTAGGATAACGTTTTCCGTAATGGGGGATACCTTAGGATAAAGAGGGCGCCAAATTGTGGCTGGGATAAGTTTATTGCCTCCTGGTGGAGCCGTAGAGGTGGTTGACAGGTTTATCCTTTGTGTTCTTGATTGGGTCTCTCCTGGAAATTAGTATAACCAAACAGGGAGGGCAGGGATTGGTTTCGTAGTATTGTAGTCTGCTCCTCTTCTATACGTTGCTAGTATTTGTTTTTAGATGGATTCTATCTTGTTTACTTGTTCATATTTTTTTTTACCCAACAAAAGATACTTTTACCAGTTCATCTAATAGCAGGACAGACATTGGAAATGAACTCATCTTTGTTACGTTGCACGATATGTTTGATTTGATGCAGTCAAATTACTGTATCTAATCTAATTACTGACCAACTCCTAGTTTGCTATTGCCACTAGATCAATCCTGTCATTTTCACTAGAACGGCACGTCGGCCAGTACAGAGTGTGAAAAGTTGGGCCAAGGCCTACCTAAGATCTCAATAAAAGCTTATTTTTATCATTGGTTATCAGATCAGATGTACATCTCACCCGATTTGTTTAGCAGTAATCAAGCCGAGACTACTTTTGCGTGACGAAATAGAAAGGCAGTGCCCTTTTTTCAGATGGGGTTTATGTCTCCGTCAGATGTTTATTACCATCTGAATTTGACAGGAAAACTCTGTAGCAGAGACGAATATGTCATATACTACTCATATATATGGACAATTATTTTTATTTTTTATTTCAGTTTCCCTTGCTGCTAGGCTTTACCCAATGCATCAGACAAGGAAAAAAAAAAAAATCACTAGAAATTTCACTTGTTTTATTTTCTCCGTGATGAACTGTTTGGTCCATGCACATTGAACAAATTTTCTTATGTGTTCTCATTGTAATAATACTATGAATCTGGACTAATTAGGGCATCTTATAGTAGCTGGACCCTTGGACATGCTATGAGCCTAACTATATGGGACTTTGGGCCATGGATTCCATACTCTAAAAGCTGCAGATAATTTGAGCTTGTTTTTATCATCTGAACTGGAAGTGATATGTTTCGACCCTTGGACATGCTATGAGCCTAACTATATGAGACTTTGGGCCATAGAATCCATACTCTCTAGGCTGCAAATAATTTGAGCTTGTTTTTTACATCTGAACTGAAAGTGATGTGTTTGGACCCTTGAGACCAAGATGCATTTTCTTGTTTTCACAAGCATTTAAAGAGTAAATTTGTTGTGGATAGAGCGTGTGGCCCGCGGCGTCCACGTCGTCAAAGTTTCCCGTGGCCGCGCGATCTCGGCCATCGGCGGCTCGCGGCGGTTGACCTCGCCGTCGTGGGACGTCGTCGCGAGGGCCCACGCGTCTTCGGCGCCGCGCGCGCGTCGTCGTCGTTCGCTTTGACTGCATGGAGCTGGATCTGACGGCGTTGTCGCCCTCCTGTTGGTTGGTTCCTCTGGACCCGGTTGTCAGTCGAAGAAGCGTTGGTGAGTTCGGTGTAGGGCGCTGTCGTCCGTCCATTGGTTGTGGAAGCCCGGTCCCATGTGTCGGTTGCCGTAGAGAGCCAGCGTCTGGGCGCCAGGCGTCGTGGGGCGCTCGTACCCGCTACGTGGCCCACGGTATGGTTTCCGTTGTTCTGGTACATCGTTGTCACCGTCTCGTTCGTTGGGGCCGTCTGCGCGGGTTTACACGCATCACCATCAGGTTGGCTGTCAATTCGCTGTACGCGGCCATGCCTCCAGTCGACGTGTTCCTGTCCGGCCTACGTGCCTCGTCTGAACAACGCCCACCGTTGTCGCATAGACATTGGTTGCAGAATCCGGTCCCAGCTCTCAGTCACAGAAGTGTCCAGAACATTGGATTCCTCCTATACAATACCCGATGCACCCAAAACAGCCCCTCAATTTCACTGACCATCGAGGCCCACTCCAATAGCCACAGCGAGGACCCATCAGTCAGTGAAATGGACATCGTCTGGTGAGCCTCCTGCCTCGCGTGCCCACAGCCACTGAGAGTTGAAGAGCACCGGGCACATCCCGTCTGCTACCCAAGTCCATGGTTTCATGTCCGCTTCGTCTGGTAAGCTCTTCCTCTCCTCTTCAATCATCGATTCTTCCTTTCCTTTTCTAATCTTGCATCTGATTCTCCGCTGATTCCATTTGACTCCACATCCATTGCGCAGCACAGAATCCGGCGAGCCACTACTCTTTCCGACGGCGGCCAAGCTGAGGTCCTTCCGCAGATCCAGTCGCTCCATCAGGTAATCGCCTTCCTGGATCTCTCTCACCCAACATTAGATCCTTCCATGCCAATCCTACACATACGATTAGCAAGTCAAGACATTGCTTAATCAAAAAAAAACACTAATTTTCCACATGCGTGTTTTGTAAACAGATCGGAATCTGGTCTCCTGTAGCCAGGAACATGGCCTCCAACACGGTACGCCCATGACTCTGCTGTACAACACTTTAGTGCTTAGAATTTGTCATAGAAATAGAACCTGCCATATGCAAGAATTCTCCTAAAGTTTCATCCCGTTTTCTTTATGTAGAACTATCAGTCTGTTCAAGGCCTAGCTGTTCTCGAAGTAGACACTCGCCTCATCCTAGCTGAACAAAAGTTTGAGTGTGCAGTTATTGCTACAAACACCTTGCCAAGCAATGTAGAACCTACTGCTAGAGATGTCCGCCTGGCCTTCTTGGCTGAATTTGAGAATCAGGCCACTCCTTCATCCATAAATAAATTCAACTCTGACTTTGTCATTCAGTTTCACGACACCGAAGAAAGAGACCTTGTCACTTCATATGGCAAACTCAGGAGATGGCTTTGAGATGCAGCTAAACCCCTGGGGCAATTACTATGGTGGAGTTCTTGTCGACTGGGAAACAAGAGTGACCATAGATGTGTTTGGCTTTCCACCACATGCATTTCATCCCAGCGCCATAGCGCCCTTGCTTAGCCCATACTGCAACATCAAACCTGTGGATTTCACAAGGCTAAAGGCATATGTCGCGTTGACGGCTATGCACTTAGTGTTGCATCTGTTCCTGCTTCGGCCATCTAGCAATCCAATTCCCTACCACACGAGGTGTCCGCAATGTTGTTTTCCCTGCCAGAATGAAAACCTACCTGTACAATGAAGCACCAGACCTTGGAGAAGATGACGCCAGACCTCTTCGCTAATCGCTCGGTCCCTACAGAAGACGCGAGGTGGTTTATTTATTAATGCCTCGCTTCGGTTCTTTTTTTACTTAACATTACTCACACATGGCATGCTTCAAAATTATTCAAAAACAGATCTACGCAGCCGGACTATGACAGCTGTGTGCTCCGAGAGAGATTTGAGGAGGAGCTTCAGGGTAAGGCACCATACTTTACCTTTGTGCTCTATACATTCTATTTCCATAACAGTATTAATCAAAAAATGTGCGGAGGCGAAAAAGGAACGCAATGCTATGGAAGCGGCACACTCGACACGAGGGGCAGCTGGGATTACGAGGGCAACCAACGGCATCGCGATCATGGTTAAGTGGAAACCATTGCTCACCTTCCAAACCATCAGGCCTAGCTGCACCAACAATATCTAATTCCTTTACCGATTTGCGGTCGACTTCAGCCATGGGTCCACCAGGAGGCGGACATTGGATTTAACAAGATCTCATTCGCACTGAAGCTTGACCGTCCAAAGATCCCCTTGTTTACTGCATCATCGCCCTTTGCTTTTGTCAGTTAGCTCTACGTGGTGATCCACTCCAAAGGAACATGCCGCGTTCATGCTTATGCCCAAAGCCGGCACTCTATTCCATCCTACGGAACCGTCGCTGCAGTATGAAACAGAAACCAGCACCCACAACGTCACCTTCCCAGTCACAATGAGGACCTATCTCTCCTTAGAAGCACCACCGCTCGGCGAGGAACCTTCCCTAGATGCACCGCCATTCTCTGAAGACAACAGCTCAGCTTCCATAGACACAGGTACCACCTCGCTCTAGCCATACCATACACCATAACTCCTTACCTTGCCATTGATCACCAGCCTAACTTTGCTCTTCATTGGTGACAGCTGAGCTACTTGGGTGTCACGAGAGATATGATCGGGGGAGGCGAGGGAAGACCAGTCGATGTACATTGACTTACGCCCATAAATAAACTAAACTTCGATAAATAAACAGCTCACACTATTCGCTTCTTCTGCAGTAAACAGGGAACTTGGCTGTCCGGTACAGGCCGACACCTCCGACGGCGACTATGATTCGAGGGCGGATGCTTGAGGCGTCAATACTCACACGAGGCCCGACTCCGGCGGAGCCCTCGCTCTTGGTGGCGTTGCCTGTATGCTACATAGCCATCCAAGTAAGCTGTGTCCTTTCACTACTGGTCTGAATGATGATTCCCATATAAAAGAAAAATGTAACTGCATTGCCATCAGCAGTCTTACATTCTGTCTTACAACAAAAAACATCCCTAGGTATAATAAACAAAAAAATTAAAACATCTATACAGCTTATAGTTACCGAATTTACTATCTTCAATAAAAATAACAAAGTCATTCATTTCAATTGCATAATCCTTGTTTTAAAATTCCTCTGTGCTTCTTCGAAACTATTACTTACTTGCTCTAAATGTTGCTATTCTACAGGCGCCTACATGCTCCTCCAGATGCCACTCATTACACCATGCCTTATAACATCCAGATGGCTTCTTTAGACTTCTCCTCCTGTACTATCCAAACAATCTAAATAACCGTAGTACTACATGCATTGATCTGTATCCTCTTTAGCTCTGTCTGTTGTGGCTCTGTAAGAAAATACTATCTAAACACGTACTACTTCCAAGTGTCACGTATGATTTACATTCGGCCTATCCTCGGGGCGGGCTTTTTGACTATTGTTTGAACCTTGACACCAAGTTGAAAAGGTTTATCCATTGCTTATTTTATTACATATGAATGACTGTGTTTGGTCTTGGTTATTTCAAATCCTATGTAGAAAAAAAAACGTAATAAGACGTAGTGTTCTACACGGAATTACTTTGAAATTTGGTACTTGCAGTTCGTCCGCTGTAGATTTGTTGGCTGCTCCATCTACTCCCTCCACTGCTCTGAAATAAGACGCCAACCTGCTACATTTTTCTTCACCATTTCATAACGGCTACAGTTTTGAAATTGAAAATTTTTTTGGGCGAACTGATATGATTTACTTGTGTTGAAGATCAAAAATTCACTTTCTTTTTTTTTTTCATTCATGACCCAATCTAATCCTGAGCCATCATCAAACTAAAATAATGCAGGAGCTGAGGGTGCGATTGGCGTGAACTACGGCATGACCGCGAACAACCTGCCGGCGCCGGAGCAGGTCATCTCCATGTACAAGGCCAAGAACATCAACTACGTGCGGCTCTTCCACCCAGACACGTCGGTGCTGAACGCGCTCCGCGGCTCCGGCATCGGCGTCGTCCTGGGCACCCTGAACGAGGACCTCCAGCGCCTGGCGTCCGACACGTCCTTCGCCGCGTCGTGGGTGGCCACCTACGTGCAGCCGTTCGCCGGCGCCGTCCAGTTCCGGTACATCAACGCCGGCAACGAGGTCATCCCGGGGGAGGCCGCGGCGCAGGTGCTCCCGGCCATGCAGAACCTGGAGTCGGCGCTCCGGTCCGCGGGAGTCACGGGCGTGCCCGTCACGACAGCCGTGGCCACCAGCGTGCTCGGCACGTCGTACCCGCCGTCCCAGGGCGCCTTCTCCGAGGCGGCCGCGCCGGTGATGGCGCCCATCGTGTCGTACCTGTCGTCCAAGGGCGCGCCGCTGCTGGTGAACGTGTACCCGTACTTCGCCTACTCGGGCAGCAGCGGGCAGGTGGCGCTCCCGTACGCGCTGCTGTCGGCTGACGCCGGCACGGTGTCGTCGGTGACGGACGGCGGGGTGGTGTACACCAACATGTTCGACGCGATCGTGGACGCGACGCACGCGGCGGTGGAGAAGGCCGGGGTGCAGGGGCTGGAGCTGGTGGTGTCGGAGACCGGGTGGCCGTCGGGCGGCGGCGGCGACGGCGCCACCGTGGATAACGCGGCGGCGTACAACAACAACGTGGTGCGGCACGTCGGCGGCGGCACCCGCGGCGGCCAGGGAAGGCCGTGGAGACGTACCTGTTCGCCATGTTCAACGAGAACGGCAAGCCCGAGGGCGTGGAGCAGCACTTCGGCCTCTTCCAGCCGGACATGACCGAGGTCTACCACGTCGACTTCACGGCGGCTTCCTCCTAGGCTTCTGGTTCCGGAGTAGCACTAGTCTGTCCGTGTGTACAGTGCATGTCAGTACACGGCGTTACCCCCTATAGATTTGCTTAGCATATTACTGTCGTCATTATTACTCATTAGTGATGTATTTGTTCAGCAGATACAATATATACTCATTCAGTATATTCATTAGACTATGCATTTGTTCAGTAGATACAATATATAGTACTCATTCAGTATGCCACACATCTCCTTTTTTTTCTTCTACGTACTCATAAGTCGTTTTGACACCCGAAATCAATCCGGCGAGTGGGGATCTGCTACACCTATGTGGAGAACCCCTACTAAAAGTTCTCTCGACATCTCTCGCTCTCCTTTGTTTGAACTAACTAAAAAAATATTATAACTTACAAACCAAAAAACCAAATTAAATTTCGATTGCACTATTGAATTCCTTTTAATAAATCCTTCAAAACAAGATCTCATATGGATATATTTCGATAAAATTATAGGTAAACCCTACTGATGATAGTTGGTATAGAGTAAAGTAAAAAATAAAAAATAAAAAGAATGAAAAAAGAGAGAGAGGAAAAAAAAGAAAAAGAATAGAAGGGTGATAATAATATTCTAACTCATAGATTTCTCCTTCATACCCGCGGCAACGCTTGGGAAATCCATCTAGTTATATAAATCAAAATACTAATTTAGGCCGGAACTATTCAACGGGGCCTAAAGGAGAATAATATGGCTCTACATTGACGCATGAATTGCCTAAGATACAACAAAATATAAAGAACGAAAAATCAGAAGGGTTGCATGGGAAAGAAAACGAAAGCTATTTAAGCTCCAATCCTGTTGCTAAATCTCCATCCAAAAAGACTAAAAATCTCCATAATAGTGATTTGAAACCTTTTACATCCCGTCTTCAAAACACCTCTCTCCCCCTCTTTAAAGAGCAGAGAACAACTTTGTATGCAGACTATGCAGTACGTTCCCTGAAAATAACTAGCAAGAAATCGAAGAAAAAACTTGCATGGGAACCCTGGGTGCATTTTACTCAAGAATTAATTGTAGTATACTACTGAAAACCACATCATTTCTACCCAACCAAATAGACCAATATAGAGCGGCTGCACCAACTAAAATTTAGATTTTAGGCTTGGAACGAAAACCCATTGGGAATTGACCACTTAAAAAAAATGCCACTTAAATTCATATTGACCACTTATTGATCACTTAAATTAAAAAAAATATTGGCCACTTCCACCTGCTTTTTTTAGGGGAATTAACCACTTCCACTTGTGTTACTTCTGCTGCGTTTTTTTGTGTTCTGTATTTCATTTCATGGAGCAGCATGTGTATTTGTTCGCTGGCCTATTGGGCTCAGCGTCTGAGCAAAAGGGAACCATGGTCCAGCTACCGGCCCATTGGGCTCAGCGGTCGCATAGATCCCGCCACGTACCCACTTCGCTCGGCACGTGGCGGTCCAGTCCGTGAGTCCGCGACTGCAGTAGAACATCCTGGGTGAACAGACGATTCCACAGTCCTCCGGTCGAAGTGCAGATCGCCGCAGAGCAGAGGACGGGTGAAGAGGCGGCGAGTTCTTGAATCATCATCCTCCGTAGCTGAGCCTGCTCCGTCAACCCGGTAAGTGCGATGATGCAAGTTGGTATCCGCGTACCTGGGGTGGCTTGCAGCTTTGCCCTAGTGATTCCTTCGTGGGGATGAGGGACTTGCTTGGTCGGGGGAGTTGAGTACTCCTCTTGCAAATCAGGACTCCTGGATGCGGCCGGCGCCCTTTGATTTGTAGCTTTTGCTGGGAATCGAGATATGCGGTGGGTTCATAGGGGGATTTCTCGATGTCGGTTGGACTGTTGCTTAGGAGGGGAAAGGTTGGGATTGTTTGGACGGATAGTGGCAAATCTATTTTTCTGTTATATTACAACCTCTTGGCGATTGGTGGTGTAGGGAAGTGCATTGGGTGTCTAACACTGCTCTAGTTGCGACTGTAACAACTCAGCCATAAACTGACTGAACTTTGTGGTTGCAGTGGCTTTATGGTGAATTGTTAGATTGTTACTGATCCACAATTTGTCTGCAGTAGATGCAGAGTGGCCACCTTAAAAATCTGAGTGGAATTCTCTCCTTGTTTAGTATTGAATAAGCTGTAAATGATTTATGTCTTCAGTTTTCTTGGTTGAGGGTTATGGGCAAATGTTGTTTTCAGTTTCACTTTCACGTCAATGAGTTGTAGACAATTATCACACTTTCGCATCACAATAAGCTAGGAATTTCTTGTTGTACTTCAACTGGTTGAATTTATTCAGTTTGAGTAGAAAGAAGAAAAAAAGAGCAAAAACCATACTCCAGTAGATATTTTGGGGTGCCAGCAGTTAGCTAAAACTTATACTTTGACCTTGCTGTGGAGAGGATTTTAGTTTTATTATTCTTGCAGGAGCTAGTTTCTTTTGTTTGTGACACTCCCCCTTGGATCCAATGATAATATGATGTATGTACAACGTCACTTGGTAGTAGGATGCTCCTTTATTTACATTCCTTTGGAAGGGGGGAATTTTCCTTTTTCCTTTGTTTTTCCAGTGAAAAATAACTGATCCTGTGTAATTTCTGCATTACAAAGTGGCCCTAGCGTTTACTCCTGTGTATCTTGCCAGGAATCTCACATCTACTAATTCACGCAGGCATGGATGGAAAGAACTTTAGCAATGAACAGCAAGCTCAACACAAGAACCCCGATGCAGTGACAGATAGTATTCCAAGCCAAGTTCTAGAGGCCTGGCATCCGTTTCCAGATTCAGATTCTGGAAACACCAGTCCGTTAAATGGTCACGAAGCTGATGTGAACATGGAAGCTGCCATCTCCACCGAGGACGTCATACGTGCTGGTGGGTTTGGAGCGAAGGACGACATTGGTAGCCTCCTCCCGACAGCAATTGATTCCACTGATTTTGAGGCCTCACTGCGGGACGCCCGCGACTTCGAAGGCGAAAAAGAGGCACCGTCACATCCTGGACTTGGATGGAAGGGGGAGAAGGCTGATGATGGAAGCAAACCATCAGATGTGCGGGTGCCGCAGCAGTGATCCTCCTTTCTTCTTCTTTAGCCCAGCTTCAGCCTTCGGAAAACCTTCTTTTCTGCCATGTGTGTCTGGAGGGCTGCCCGGCTTATGAATGAACCTGTTGTCACAGTGTTTTGTGTGTAACATGACATTCTGTTTGGTTCAGTGCTGTATGAACATGAGGATGACGGTTCTATATTCTCTGTTGTATAGCTCTCAACTCTTGGATGTCTGCGGATGTATAATCCAGCATGGGTTCCTGTCTGTTTTAATCGCCTGCTGATCTGTGGCCTGGAGGCGGTTGGTAGCTTCCAAATTCTTGAATACAACACGCAGTTGTCTGCTTTTATCGTGTAACGTTTAAATTTTAAAAATGACTATTCATTCCGCATCCTGTAGATGGACACCTTAATCGTACAGGCTCTCATCGTCATGGAGTGTTTTTACACTCATCCGATTAGCCTGGTGGCCACCGGAGCGATTGAACCAGAGCTTGCACGCCATCCATACTGGTCCAATCGTTTGCTTAATTATTATACTAAGGTCACCGAAAAAGTCATATGCTATTAGCAATTTAGCATTAGGGGCATTGGAGCTTAGGCTCATATAGGTCGCCAACAGTTAAGTTTTCAAGCACAACCTATTCTTCCGATGCTCACCAGGGGCACCGGAGAAAAGGCTGACACATGGCGGGGATTTATAGCACGCGAGAGTTTTCAGAATAAAGCAATATAAACACCGATGGGATCCTCCTTTTAATGAAAACTGTAAAATTGTGTGTTCGCGAAGAATAAAAAAAAAGAAAAGATTCCAATAGCTAAAAAACATTTACGTATGCTCTCTGGAACGCGTCAGAATTCTTCCAATGGTGATCATCACCGGGGAATGTTTGTAGAGAGTCGTTTTGCACGCATTTTCAGATGTTTGTGCTCGCCGGAATAATCTAGTACCACCAGAGAAGGTTTGCCGGATAAAATGCTATATAACGGCTAGTTTGAAGTAGTCGTTGAACTAGCTGTTGGGGGCATAAAGCAAGCTTCTATTGAGGGCTTATAAATAGAGCTGCAGACAGGCTATCTGGCTCTCTTGGCACTCCCATCTAATATCCACACCTACTAGATCTCAAGAGAATACTCCATCCCCATTTGCTTAGTTGAAATCACATTTGCGTGTGATTGGAGAGGATCTAGTGCTTTTGCTTTGAGAGTTACCATCCAGTGGCACTAGCGAAGAAGATCTGTTGTTGGATTCTTGTTACTGGTGGTCGCATCACCTAGATGGCTTGGAGGCAGCCAACTCTGTCGAGCTTTGTGTGGGATATGGGGGCTTCGGATGAGGATTTGTAAGGGGCTCTTATGTTCATCCCTGTCAGCGGACTGCAGGCTTTGTCGTGTACCTCATGATCAATTTGGCTCATAGTAAAGCGCTCACGCCGAAATCGAACTTTGCATATGCATCGTGAGATACAAGTGCAAAATGTTTTTGAAAAGCTAATTTCGTGTCTAAGGTGAAGATTTCATGTTGGAACATATTGGACTGGCAAATTTAAGACGCTTGTGGAAAATAGTGCCTAGTGCTATTTTCAGCACACTGAAAAAGGTTCGGTGCCCTTGTTGAGGAAGCTCCAAAGAAAGCAATGAGTTGTAGGGTATTAACTATAGGTAGGGTACCGGAAATCTCTAGTGGTACCCTCTGAGCTAGCATGGGAAGAAAGGTTGCACTATTCACTTGGTGGGGATTTTAAACCGAGCAACAAAAATGTTGGTGGTAGCCATAGGGAGTTTTCCAGTGACCCCTTAGAGCTCTCGGATGCATCACTAGTAAGTTTCTAGACGCATCGGGCACCACACAAATCCAGTGCGGGGCACCAAAGAGACATCAGATAAAAGTGCAATTAGTTGTTAGAGTATAACGACTAGTTTGACTTAAATCCTACCACAAAGCAGAAACCATCGATGCTGGCACCAAAGGGTCCATTGGAGAATGCACCAAAGAGGAAAATTCCAAGTTAAATTTGGACCACTGGATCTTCACGATCCTGTTTTCCGGTGGTATGTTTTCGATGATCATTGGACCTTTTTGGTGACATTAAAAAAATGGTGTTGTCCATGCTTTCCAGTAGCAAGTTTTTGTAGGGGGTTTATAAATAGAGGTTGGCTGGTCCTTTGGGATCTCTCTTGGCATTCTAGTTGAACCAACACCCTTGTGAGCTCTCAAGAACACCTTACTCCTTGCTTTACGGTTGATCTAAAGTGAGATTGGAAGATATCTAGTGCATTTGATTAGTTGCTTTGCGTCTAGTGGCACTAGCTCATCTCGTTTGAGGCTTTGTTTTTTTGTTACTCTTAGTAGTTGTCGCCACTAAGACGACTCAGTGATTGGAGGATCATTGAGGGGCTCGTTGCTGATTGTTGGCCACCTCTAATCGGTTGATTGTAAGGGTCTCTTGTGGCCATCTCACAAGAGATCAAGAAGAAGAACTCTAGTGGAATGCCCGAGACTAGTTGTAGTGCACCATGTTGATTGATTCGTATGACAACCAAGTTGAGGGTCAATGTTGAGAAGCTTGTTAGTGCGCGAATCATCACACTTTGGCTCACCTCAACAGGATGTAAGTTGCCGACAAACAACCAAACTTCACAAATAAATCTTATTGTCACTTGCCTAGTTCGGTTTGCAATTCTACACTTGAGCCTTTACATTCTTGTTTACTAGCTTGTTGAGTTGTTGATTGCTTTGTTAGTGTAGCTCTCTAGTTTTAGTTGTAGTTTTAGTAAGTAGAGTAGCTAGTTAGTTGTTTTACTTGTTTAGGACAACTAGAGTAGTTGCTTTCACGTAATGTGTGTTTGTATATTATTGTGGTACATCACCTCATATCACTACTGAAATTGTTTAAGTGCCTTGCATTTGGTTGTGATAGAACAAGGAAAAAGTAGCTATTAGGCTTGCTAATTATACTAACTAATTTGCTATTAGGCTTGCTAATTATACTAACTAATTTGCTCTAGTGTTTGTGCTCTTATAGAGAATGTTTTGTAGGCTATTCAACCCTATCCCTCTACACATCTAGATCCATTCACCAGTTTACATGAGCCTAACATATAGAAAATTAGGTTATTGAGCCAGCTACATATATAAAATGAGCTTACGTGTGGGTGGACAGAGGGAAGTTCGCTCCGATTAGTCACTAGCGCTGCACGTGCAATAAGCTGATTTTTATCTGGTTGAATGGGCTTCTACTGGCCCTGCCAACGCTCCTACATGGGCTTCAGTCGGCCCTGCCCATACTTCGATGTACAAGCCTTTGAATGCCTTTTCACACTTGGCCAACCAAATAAGGAATCTGGCGGCTTTGTTTTATAAACAAAATTTCTAATTTTGGAATCATGAATGGTAACTTTTCAACCCTTGGATATATATCTAACGTTTATACGTGATCACATCCCTCCTTATAAATAATGCCGCCCACACATATCTATTCAAAACCTAATTGCATCGCCACCCCCCACCTCCACCCCCACCCCACCATAGCTCTTACCTATCTTTGAAACCTAATTGCGCCGCCACAATATTCGTGTTTCCTCTTGCCATTGCACACATCATTGAATCATGCTTCTTGTGACAAAGCATTGTTACATCTTCATCTAGTCTCTTCAACTCCAGTACCACTACAAGGCGCTTGGTAAGTGGTTCAGTCGACGACGATATTGATTCAACCTCACCAGTGGCTCCAAGGAGATACACCGTACCAAGAGCAAGGTATGTGATTGTTTTCCAAAAATTATATGTCTCTCTTGAAAAAGCATGCGTCAAGAAGGTTGAATGGTTAGACGCTAGATTAGGATCATGTTAGGCGGGGTTTATGAGTTGGGGATAATAATTAGGTTTTGGGCATCAAGACGGATTTTAGGGAAGCGATGGTTGGTGGTTCGATAAGGATTTGACCACCACCTAAACTGGAAGGAAATGCATTAGAGCGCTCTTGACACACTACCAAACATTACATGTCAACTCTAGTGGGAAAGAGGGTTAGGACGATACTATGGGGCACATAAAAAAGAGGAGGTGGCAGCAGGAGGAAAGAGGATACATAGAAGCGGAATGCGGAAACAAGGGGCCACGCACTCGATAAAACCCCCTTTCACTTAATTGAATAGCAAGAGTATTATATACCACACTGAGAAGCTGTATTTACCTTATGGAATCTCCATTCCATTCTATTGATTTTTAGTTATTTTTTTGTAGCTACTATAAGTCCTGATGTTTAGAATCTAGATCATGTTTGTCTATTTTCTATTAATAATTTTTTAGCATCTACCTAGTATTCCCATATGGAGTGCCTCTACCTCTACCTAGTATCCCACATGCCTATGGACAAGAGATGATAGAGAATTGACCCATTGTGCCATAAAAGATACCAATTTTCACCGAGGGGGTTGTGCATGTGTATAGCATGTAGGTGGCAGGTGTGAGGCCATACCCCTCTCACACCGCCATACTACAAGCTTGCTAGTGTCATACTACAAGCCAATGATTGCCCCACCTCCAAGATCAAGAGCTTGGGAGTAGTTCCAGTGTCACTTGTTCAAAATCAAGGATCGACAACAAATTGTTAGGAGCCAGTAATGACTAGCAAAGCGAGTATCCTTTGCAACATGCTCAAAATGGCACTTTCGTGTCCACAAAAATATTGCACAAAGTGAATTTTACATATTTTAGATTATCGTAAATTTGGAACTATCTAAGTACATTTCACACGGCTATGATATGCTTTTTTTTCCAGCATGCTTTCGTTAATCTATAAATTACAAGCTAAACCCCTTTATAAAAGATATATAAGCAAAATATCGCTCAATGTCAATCATTACTTGTAGCAAAAACTATTTTGCAAGAGCATTCCTTGCAAAACCTTCATGTTTCCTATCACATTACATTTCTCTTACATTTTATGAAGCATTGAATTGTTCTTCCTTTTATTAAATTCTACTGTTCAATACACCTTTTTAACAATATGGACATGATCATTTGTCATTCAAATGTCCCATACACTTTTGCAAGTGACATATGTGTCATTTGACTAATCCTTTGTAGCACGCATGTTTGCAGATAGGATTTTAGAAGATATAGACCCTATGGACTCGACGAGGCCAGAAGTATACTCTCTTCAACATAGATCACAAAAAGACCCATGTCTATCTAGCAATCTAGGAAAGCGCGAACAAGATGCCCAAGCTTGCCGTGTCCTCAACCCTGCTTACTCAACACTAACAGGCAAACCAAGTGCACTAGCAACGAACGGATCAACTTCTCAGACAGGAGGATCAACTGTAGGGCCCAGCAGCCAAGTGTTAGGAGCTGGTGGTAGAAATGAAATACAGTGTCCTTCGAGACAAGCTCAAGGTAGTACATTGCATTTATCTGAACTGCAAGTTTCAATATTGCATCATATGTGTATTGTACATACATGTATAGATCTATATCCCCATTAAGTATTGTCTTACTATAGTTCTTGTCAATCTAACTTTGTGATTAGACCATATCTACCGAGAGACTGTTCGCCCCAGGTTTCAAGACGAAAATGAAACTTCACATCAGTGTACATTTGGTGGTATGCATATTAATCATTTTGTATTGATTGTTCCTATGTATATTCTATTCTCATATATGCTTTCTCTCACTCTCTCAGCTATAGCGGAGCTTCTAGACAATGTTGTAGATGAGGTGAACATCATTTCTTGTTGACTCCATAGCCTAATAGAGCACAAAATAGTTGCACCCTTGACAAGTTCATCCTAGTATGTCATACAAATTCTAGTTTCTTTTTGAATTACCTCCTCTTGAAACAGATACCACAAGGTGCTACCAAAGTGTTCATCGATAGTGTCATCAATCCACGCGATGGATCTTCATCATTGCTTGTGCAAGGTACTACTCCTAGATACCATGTTAATCCTTGTTTTTTTAGGAAATCATCATCATCAAACAAGTATGCTTGCCATGACTAATAATTAAGGTTGTTTGAATGCATTCACATATATAATGTTTGTGCATGAAGATGATGGCAGAGGCATGGATCCTAATTCTCTATGGAAATGTATGAATGCTGCATGGAGAAATAGGAAGACACCTGATTCAATTGGGAAGAGTATGTACTCATATCTTTACCAATCCTTAGACTTCACATTGTTGCCATGTTTAGTGCTATATCTAACATCTTTTGGAATTTCTGATCAGATGGGACGGGATTCAGGGCTAGCATAACCTACCTTGGTGCGAGTACTATCGTTTTCAGTCGCCACGTGCATACCAGGTCAGAGTTTCCCAAGATCCTATCAAGGATCCAGGAATTTCAGATAAATAACTCGATTTGTATACGAACCTGGAGAAGTTCCTGAGCTAGGGACCTTACATATATAACATCCTATGTGCAATTTTGTGTTTGGGACATATTAATTGCATTTTGTATCACTTTTTCCTTTGACTTGAGACTTTTTATTCTTATTTGCTTCCAGTACCCCTACTCAATCCATTGGTATGTGTGTGGCACATAATACTCATTTGGCAAATCAAATCAAATTACACATGGTATGTGTGTGGCACACGATGCTCATTCGGCATGATATCTAAGGACCAAAAATGCTAACATGTTCCCTAATGCTTTCTTTCTTGCTTTAGGTGCATTACCAATACGATCCGGTGACAGGTGAAACCATAGGTTATGAACATGAGCCGGGGCAGTTCTCGATCAATATGTCGATCTTCTTTGAGATTGTCGCCCCTACAATTCAGAGCAAGAGCTTCTACAAAATGTGTGTTTTGAGATGCCTATTCAGTCTTGTGGTTCAACCATAGTTACATTACTACATGCAATGCATGTTCTCGTTTATAACCATAATTGCATTACTGAATTTTTTTGAAACCATGTATATTGAAATAATTGACCCGAAGAACTGTTTGGTGATGTTTTTGCTGCTAAACAGTTTAACGACATCGGTCCACATGGAACAAAAATCATTGTGTTCAACCTGTTACGCAGCACCAAAGACCACATGGATCTCGACTTCGAAACTGACATGAAGGTAACAAATACATACTAATTAGATAGGGTATCAACACTAGCTTGATGGTATTTTATTTTGATGTTATGACATCTAAAGAAGTATTCTACTACTGTGTTGAGATGTCTATTATTATCGTGGAGTTCATATCACGAATTACAATTCTTCTCACACTCCTCATTATTATCAAATAGTCCATCAATTCCTTCTTGCTTATTGCAGGATATTAGGATTAGTGTACCACCGACAATGCATCTAGAAAATGAAGTTGCAGGGCTTCAAAGTAATTTGGTATATCAATGCAGGAGATCTCTCAGGGCAAGTGTTAAATACTTCTTTTCCTCTAATCGTTTGTGTATGTGTTGCTAAAATGTCTTTTATGCAGGCCTATGCTTCCATCTTGTATCTAGGCTTACCAAAGCACTTTAGAATCATTCTTCGGGGAGAAGAGGTTAAGCTTCGTAACCTTGTGACTGAGCTCAAGCAACATCAATGCATTAAATACAGGCGCAGCACGGCACAAAGTGACGATGAAGTGGTATGCCACATTTTTTTCAAATTGATTTCCTCAAATGTCTAAGTTTAACCATGTACATAGCACTAAAAGTATACTATGTCAAGCGAGGTGATCTATAGTCATTCTAGAGAGATCTGTTGTTGCAGATTTTTCAGGTGAAAAAGACTATGTTGATTCTATCATAGATGATGGAACTGATAACACATAACAGGTTCAATAGTTGCTAAAATATTGTGGTAGTCAATGGAATATGTGCTTGTGGTGTGTGTCATGCACTCATATCATGCCTGTGCATTTGGGTGTCTTTCCATGTTAAATAACAGAAGAGGAATTGAAGTCAGCACTAGATGTCTTTGTCCATTTAGCATTAGTGCTTATATTTATAGCAATTCCTAGTTCCTAAATTCTCCTTTCATTGTTGTCAATTTCACTCAACTCAGGTGTTGGGATTCTTAGATGGTGTAGCAGATGTGGATCGCTTTTGTTTCTACTATAAACGACGCCTTATACTGGTCAGTTTTAAATTTCTTATTTTGCTTTTTAAAATCCAAAACCATCAGAAAATCTATGCAAACAAGTTGCTTATGTGGCATGGTCATATTATTGACATCGATTTAATTTCGAAATATTTCAGCCATTCATTCCGCCCTATAGATTCTCAAACCAAAACAGGAGCATTGTGGGAGTTCTACATGTCAATTACCTGAAGCCAGCGAGGAACAAGCAGGATTTTCTATGGTCGCCGGAGCTTAAAGCGTTGCAGAAGATCCTGAAAAACATGACAACAGAATTCTGGTAGCTATACTTATTACTCCCAAATAATCAATTGTTGGGTTCCAAAAAAAATTAAGCAATTGTCATATGCTCTGGTCTCTCATTCAACAGAATGAGCATGTCAGAATTCTAGCATATCATAATACATGAGAATATAACTGACGTTTCATTGTTTCCAGGAAACACCAGAAAAGAAAGGAGCTTAAAGATGCTGCATCCTGGCTAAGCTTGGCGCCTCCGGTCTATCATGATGAATCAAATTTGAATGGGAGCAACATCACTTGGATGCACTCCCAGATCACCCCATCTATCCCTGCTGATAGTGTGGGGCTGATTTTTGAGCCAAGCTTTAGTGGTATGCCAATTACAAGAGCGCCAACACCATGCCTTCCATTATTCCCCATCACATCAACTAGAGATAAACAACAGATGTTGACAGCTATTGTGACCTCTTCGGATCAAGGCACAAGCTCCAATGGCATTCTTGATCGTCCTACTACAATGCCATTCAGGTGGAACAATAGTAGTTTGTCCTCACATGGCATCCAGAGAGCTGCTGCCCCTCAACCTCTCACATTGCTAGCTGGAGACAGTCGACCAATAATACCAGTCATGACAAGTACCAATGCCTATGGCCTGAACTTCAAGGGAAGCTCCACATCTATTGCACCTCGAGCTTTCCAAGCGTCAGCCTTTACCCAGCTGAAAAGAGGTGATATGGGCTCGAATGGCATCATGAGAGCTCCGGCACCTCACCTAGCTGTATGTCATATGCCAGCAACATCTGGAGAGAAACACCAGCCAACACTGGCAACACAGAACACCATGGTGAACACCATAGCTGGCTTGGCACCCTCACCTTCAGGCCCAGCCAAGGCTATGGTTGCTCTCCATGACCTACCCATCAAAATGGAGCCAGAGGGTGACTATCCACTAACTTATGGTAATAATGCAATTCCTCTACCCATTGGCATGATGGACACCACTGTCTCAGCCTATTCTGCCACATCCATTGGTGAGCCTGACATGATGGGCATCGGAAACTACAAAGCATCTGCATTCTACCCATGGTGTCCTCCTGGTTACAAGCTAGATAATGGCTCGCCAAGCTCATCAAGACAGGTATGTATAAAATTGAATTTGTCAACATTCATGAAAGGATTTCGATCTGAACCTAGCTTGCCCTTCTTGTTGACTCTTCTCCATTTCTCCTGATAAGAATCTGCAAATTTGTGCTTCAAATAAGTTGTGTTGACTGCCTTCCATTTGCTAAAAACTGAACAGGCACAGGAGTTACAGGATGGAACCATCCAAGAGGAACAAGAAGCCAAGCCACTGCTGAATCTATTCAAGCCATAGGTTTCGTTTAAATAGAGAGAGAACATGCTCATTCGTCAACGCCTCCTTTCTTGTCAGCTGTTGCGGTTCATGGTGCTAGATTCTGATAGGAATCCTTATGTAGTAGCGGTTACCCTTTTTATTACTGTTACCATCGTGTTACTTTTAAGTATTACCGGCAATACCAACATTATATTTCTATATCGGTGAGAAATGACATTCATTTGATTTTACGAAGACATTCATGAGACTTAAGATTGGCTGTCATGACAATGTGTAGCTAATGCCTAAGATGTTGTTTGATTGGGATCTGTAAAAGGCAAGCTGAATGGAAAGATTGGGCTTGGAGTACGCGCCTTGGCGTGGTCTCAAAAAAAAAATTGGGCTTGGGGCACAAGTTCAACTCCAGACACAATTCCACAATTCCATCCCTGGTACTCCAAAATAACTATGCATTTTTTTGTGGAACTCTCTCAGTTTCAAATTTTAGGTTGCTTTGACTCTTTTTACACAGATTTTACTATCTCTAGACATACATTATATCTAGATACATAGTAAAATTGATGTACTAAAAAGTAAAAATAATTTATAATTAAGTCATAAAATGGTGGTAAGCAACGAATTTCCCACCAAATACCATGATGTTTTCAGATACTCCATATCAGTTTGGTAACTCCGCAGCCTATGTTTTCTGCTGATTTTTTTTTTCTGTATTTCCATATTCCGAAGATATTGATGACATCTTAGAACAAAACTCGCTGGAATTGCTCAAAGCCTCAAATAGTTAATAGAGGAACTAAAGAGAAAATTTTCCGGCTAGTGTCTAAGACCAGACAATTTTTTTACAATTACATGGTCTAGAAATTTTCGGTAGCAGACCTCCATAACGAAACTTATAGCTTCCAACCTGGCATCACGCTAGAGTTTGCTTCTCTGGCAAAGAAAAGAAAAATCACACCTTGCTCAGCAAAGCTGGTCCTGATGCACAACAGCACAAAGGATAAAGCTCCTAGTTGCCAATGGTTGAATAGGTTATATAGGTTACCTTTGAAAGTTTTTTATTATCACTAGTTACGTTACCGAGGAAAGATGACTCAGTAAGCACATATTATTTGTTTTGATGTTCAAACGATTTCCAGTAGCTCTATAAACAAATTGATCTCTTACATTTAGAGCGGCTGACGAGGAGCAAGCAAGAATGTAGCAAGTATACAATGGCAGGTGAAGATGAAGATGAAACAAAATGAAAGCTTGCTTCATACAGCCACAGGGACGGCTTCATCCAATGCGACAACTCCTGGAAGCTCCTTTCCTTCCAACAATTCCAAGCTGGCACCACCTCCCGTGGAAATGTGGCTCATAACGTCAGCAACTCCCACCTTCTCAACGGCGGCGACAGAGTCTCCACCTCCAATGATAGTTGTGACACCCTTGGCACTAAGCTCTGCCAACTTCTTTGCCACAGCCTACAAAAGAGATATCAGGGTCAGGTTTCTTTCATTGTAACCTCTCCTCAGTCCTCAGTTCGATAGCTAAGCTGCATGAGTATGTTTGAGCAGTGCTTTACCTCAGTTCCTAGAGCGAACTTGTCAAATTCGAAAACACCCATGGGTCCATTCCAGATGACTGTCTTGGTTGTGTCCAGGGCTGCGTTGAATGAAGCAATAGAATCTGGGCCGATATCCAGCCCCATCCAACCATCAGGAATTGCAGATGCTGGAACAGTCTGTAGGGAAATTATATGGTCAAGTTTCTTCCTATGCAGAACTGAGAGATGCTTCAACTTCACTACAAAAGATCTGCTGATTAGGAAAGGAGAAGATGCAACAAACCTGGCTGTTAGCATCAGGGGCAAACTTATCAGCAATGACAACATCAGTTGGCAACAGAAGGGAGACACCCTTTTCCTTAGCCTTTGCAAGGAGAGATGTTGCAAGTTCAAGTTTGTCTTCCTCAACCAATGAAGCACCAACAGAGAGACCTTGTGCCTTGTAAAATGTGAAGATCATACCACCACCTAAGAGAAGGATATCACACTTTTCCAACAGGGATTCAATAACCCCGATCTTGGATGACACCTTTGAACCGCCCACGATGGCAGCAAATGGGCGTTTAGGGCTTGAAACAGCTCCGACAAGGTAGTCAAGTTCCTGCGCATTCATTTTGTTAAATATAAGGATCAGATTGAGATTGAGGGGAAAGAGAAAACAACAACAATTTTATGTTTTATGTAGCATTTTTTTCTTTGATCCATCTTTCATAGTTTCTGTTACAAAATGGAACATGTAAACAAAGAAAAAAAAAAGATAACCTTCTGCAAAAGGAACCCTGCAACAGCAGGCTTCAAAAACTTGGTAACTCCCTCAGTCGATGCATGTGCCCTATGGGCTGTTCCAAATGCATCATTAACATAAAGATCTGCTAGGGAGGCAAGCTTCTCTGCAAACTCTGGGTCATTCTTCTCCTCTTCCTTGTAGAATCTTACGTTC
Source organism: Hyparrhenia diplandra (assembly GCA_015847255.1). Taxonomy (NCBI): domain Eukaryota; kingdom Viridiplantae; phylum Streptophyta; class Magnoliopsida; order Poales; family Poaceae; genus Hyparrhenia; species Hyparrhenia diplandra. The sequence continues at coordinate 4,377 of JADLZK010009187.1, read as the reverse complement.
TCAAGGAGCAAAACCCCACCATTGGGCAAGGCGTCCACCAGCTTCGCAACTTCAGGGCCAATAACGTCCGTGGCTATTTGCACCTATTTGTGGGTATAGATATGCTTTCGTCAGAACAACCAATTAGCATGTGTGATTTAATTAGAAGTACCAATGATGTAGAATAAATCAATACCGAAATGCCAAGAAGCTCGGACAACCGGCCTACAATGGGAGCTAAGCTGAACTTGGGTGTAAAACCCTTAGGGCGACCCTGCACATCCAGAGTAAAGGGGAGGATATTAGCCATGTTTGGATGATAAGAAAATTAAGCAGCTATCTGAGACAAATAAATTGGTTAACCATATTAGCCATTGAACACAAAAAGCAAGTCTGCAATTAATAGCCAGTGTGCATATACAACATCATAAATTTGATTAAACACTATCACTGTGCAGGTCCTTGGCTCCTAGTACATTGTGAGTATATACCGAGAGCAACAGTTAGATTTCAATTTTCTAAAATAGAAGTCCCAAACAGACGTTGAATTAAGAGATAATTTGTTTTCTACTTTTGTACGGCTTTTTTCCCCTAAAGGATTCTCTTTCACCTTTGCAGTGATTCTTTGTGTCAAAAACGAAAATAGAAGTGATAATTAGCTATGTTCACGATAAGCTAAAACCATATAGCACAGGAAGCAAAATCACAACTAAATAGCCAGTGTCCATGTATACAGTGCGCATTACTTAACCAAAGCAAATCAGATTATCACAAACGCCTGGATCCAAGGAGTACTGAATTCCTACATTGCCTATGCGTGCAAAGAGCAATACTTCCCCAAATCAGATGAGATACGGGGAAGGCTGGAGGGCGGGCCGGGAACTCACCAAGTGGCTTGAGAGGACGACCTTGGCGCCCTTGCTGATGAGGTACTGGATGGTGGGGACGGCGGCTCGGATGCGGGTGTCGTCGGTGATGTTCTGGTTCTCGTCGAGCGGCACGTTGAGGTCGGCGCGCACGAAGACGCGCTTCCCCTCGAGGTCGGCCTCCGTGAGGTCCCCGACGCTCTTCTTGGCCATGGTGGCCATGGCCCGCGTGCCGCGCGCGGAGGACGCCTGTCGGCACCGCGACGCGACGTGGACCGCGAGCCGCGCGTCGCCCGCCGCGAACGCCAGCGACCGCGCCGGCTGGCACGCCGCGGCGAGGCCTCCCCTGCGCAGCGGGGCGGCGGCGGCGGTGGCGGCGGCCCTGGTGGCCGCGCGGGCCGCGAGGGAGAGGGAGGTTGGCGAGGTGGCCGCGGACGCCATTGGGATTCGGAAGGCGGCGGAGGCGGCAGGGTGGAGCGGAGAGACCGAGAGGGGAGGGAGTGATTCGGGAGCGCGGGAGGAGGGGGGCCTTGTGGGTCGTATAGAGCCTGGCTCTGTGGATGAAAAGGTGGGGGAAGGCTTATCGCTGGCGAGAGGTCGGGACGACGGCTCCGGTGGGTGTGTGGGGGAGGAGACGGCGGAGATCGATCACGGCGATGCGATGGCGACGTGTGGGGGCTGGGTGGCTTCGATTTCCCCCTGTCCTTTTGTGTGATCTGGATCGCCGTCCCTCCTGGTCAGTCCCAGTCCCAACGCTTTGGAATCACTAGTGGCCTGTGAGGTTGTCCAAAGCGTATTTTTTATGGCAAATTTTCCAAGGGCTTGTTTAGTTGGGTAAAAAAAACTCGTTCGAAACACTTGTTTGAACTCCCCGTAGATATCTTTGAAGATGTTTAGTTTGTTTGTGGTAAATATTGTCCCAATCGTGAACTAACTAAATTTCAAAAAGATTTGTCTCGTCATGTATAAATGTAATCGTATAATTAGTTAATTTTTTAACTACATTTACTTCTTTCCCAACATATGTATTTTGACGTATTTAATGTGATGTGATGGAGAGAGAATCTACAAACTTGGAAGTTCGTTGCAATTTTTCTATTGCCGATCAAGGGAATTCACCGCAAGCGAGAACGCTGCCGGCAGACTGCAAAAGCTTGGCGAGTACAAACTGGGACAATGTCAGTAGTACTGATTATCGGCTGCTTTTGAAACTAAGACTGTGTTGTTGTTGTTTTTTTTTTTTGACAATTTTTTTTTTTTTTTTTTGACAATAACTAAGGCTGTGTTGTTGGTGGGATGAAAAAAATTTTGTGGTCTCACCTCGGATGTTTAACCAGATATCAGAAGGGATTTTGGTATACTAATTAAAAAACTAATTTCATAACTCAGAAGGGATTTTCGTACACCAATTAAAAAACTAATTTCATAACTTCGTCTATAAACGCCTAAGCTATTAAAAGCTAGCTTATTCAGTTTTTGAGATCGTGGAATCTTGCATGTGGAGTTTGTGGATGCTTGAGACCACCCCAGCTTCTACAAAGTTATAAAGCTAATGAAATTTGATAAGATCCAGACAGGTCTTAAGAATACCCACAATGTATGTTTTTAATTTGTACCAAAAGAGGAGAGAGAGTGTTGGAGCATCTGCCCTGAGGCCTTGTTTAATTGGCAAGTTTTTTTAATCTCTCTCCATCACATTAACATCACATTAATTTTTAGACACATAAATAAAATAGTAAATGTAGTTTAAAAAATAACTAATTGTACAATTTGGTTGTATATCACGAGGCTAATCTTTCGAGCCAAGTTAATATATGATTGGACAATATTTATCACAAACAAACGAAACATGCTACAATGTCCAAATTCTAATTTTCTCCAACTAAAATTTTGTTGCTGTCAAGTTAAAATTTTGTTGAGCTGTGGCATGTTCATTCCTCGATGCCCAAGAAATTAAGGGGATGTTTGGTTCAGTTTGCCATGACTAATGTTAGGTACCAGCCACATGTGTGGCTTGCCTTAATATATGGCAAAAATAGGTTGTTTGGTTAGTTACTAAGGTTTGACAAACTAGTTTGGCTGTTGTTTGGTTAGAAGGGTCGACGAGAGGACAGGAGAGCCTGTGATGCCTTTTCTGTTGCGGTGAAAAGTTGGAGTTCGGCCGCCACGGGCGGTGCGGCGGTAAAAACGGCCGCCACACTCTGCCACACTTTTTGTTCAGCAAACCTGCGGCGAGGTCATCTGGTGGCGGTGGCGTGCCGTATTTGTGTTCTGAACCAAACAGCTGCCATAAACCTTGTGGCGTACTTAAGGTTTGTCGTGGCGGCCTGCGGCACGAACCAAACAACCTCTAAGAAATGATTTTCTAACCGGCCGTTGGTCCTGGCTGTCAAACCGTTGCGCCGCCACACTCCGCCACACTTTTTGTTCAGCAAACCTGCGGCGAGGTCATCTGGTGGCAGTGGCGTACCGTATTTGTGTTCTGAACCAAACAGCTGCCATAAACCTTGTGGCGTACTTAAGGTTTGTCGTGGCGGCCTGCGGCACGAACCAAACAACCTCTAAGAAATGATTTTCTAACCAGCCGTTGGTCCTGGCTGTCAAACCGTTGTGGGTATATACTGTAGCTCTTTGTGGCATTGGTATGGACGGGCAGAGACAGAAATATTTCAGCACCAATGACGTTGAGCCCAGGAGGCAATAAAGAAGTGTCGATTTTGTTACACACACAACGTAGCATCCACAACCAAATATGAAGGCTGAAATTCCACTCTACACGGTGCAGTCGTAGAGGTGTTTCGTCTCAGCAGATGAAGGGCAGCCTGGCGTGCTCGTCGCTGCAGTAGAGCCCGGGCTGCTGCGTGTACCCCTGCTTAGACAGCAGCTCCCGCACCCTGACCACCAGCTCTCGGTTGGTCACCGCCGCCCCGCGCTTCTTGCCGTTGCCGTTGCCATTGCCGGCGAGGATGGTCTGGATGGCGTTGCTCAGCGCACCGTATGACATGCCGTCGGCCGTGGTCGCGTCCGCCGAGGTCTCGTCCGTCTGGCACCCGCTGATCAGGACGCCGTTGCGCGGCCGCGGCGGCAGCCTGGCCGCCGCCGGCCCCGCGTACACTTCCTGGACGACGCTGTGCGTGTCCTGCTCCTGCGCCAGGGCCTCCGCCTCCCTGAGAGCGGGAGCGGGAGCGCGCGACTGCTCCGCTCCCTCGTTGCTGCCGTCGTGCCGGAGCTTGCCCACCATGGCCTTCATGAACCTCTTCACCTTGGGGCTCGCCTCGTCGCCGAAGTGGTGGAACAGCGTCGTGCGGATGGAGCCCACGCCGACGTCGTGTCGTCCGGTCTTGTCCTTGAGCATCTGGATGAACGTCGACAGCGGCAGCGACCGGTTGCTGATGCTGCCGCCCTTCGCCGCCTTCGTGTCGTCCTCCGCCGGATCCTGGACGCTGCTGCTGCTGCCGCCGCCATGCTTCCGGCCACGGCGATTGCAGTGGATGCCGGCCCCTAGAGACTCGAGCACGCCACGGACGATTCG